>OOFG01073559.1:0-12801 GCA_900323295.1 Molva molva
AAAGCGACCATCATGTCCAAGTTTCCTTTGCTGTCTCTGGAATGGGCGAGCAAGCCTGACCGACTGGTAGGATTTCTCTCTCTATATATGTTATTAATATGATTTGCATTATTATTACATTTAGTCATATTAGCCTTCTATCCAAACATGGAAACAATTGTGTGTGTGTGTGTGTGTGTGTGTGTGTGTGTGTGTGTGTGTAGCTGTTATTAGGCAGCGCTGTTGGAACCGTTAGACTTTACGACACAGGCGCAAAGAAGAATCTTTATGAGATGACCATTGATGACACACACCCTCGGTATGTCTGTCTGTCTCTCTCAGTATCTCTCGCTCTCTCTAGCTCTTTCCCTTTGTCTCATCCTGATGATTGCCCTAGTCTCTCTCGCTCTCTCTCATCCTGTCGCTAGCCCTAGTTTCTTTCTCTCTCTCTCTCTCTCTCTCGCTTTCTCCATATGAATGTATATATTTTAAGCAAGTGTTTCTGCCTCTCTAGCATCCTGTCACTAGCCTGTAGCCCGAGTGGCTCATCCTTCGTCTGCTCTGCTGCGACAGCGGCAGCCGCCGGTGGCTCAGCCGCTGGTGGCTCAGCCACCGGGCCCCGTCCCTCTGTATCCACGGCGACCGGCCGCCTGTTGCTCTGGGATACCAAGACTGTCAAACAGCAGGTACAGTCACAGGAAGTTTTCACACACTCAAACAGGAAGCAGTCCAAATACTAATACTACTTATAAATAAACTAATATCCCACACTGTGGATTAGAGACATACTACACTCCACTATTTATCTGTCACATTGATTCTGACATTTTATTACTATGTCTACTAAGTCTTTTGTTTAAAAAGTTATCGAATAACAACAATCAATAATAATAATAATCAACAAACGGCTAGCTACTAGTCTCATGGCAATTAAACTTGGATTGATTAATAAAAAAGACAAACTTCATCCCTAGTAGAGCTAACTATTTAGCCCTAAGAGAGCAAACTATGTATCCCTAATATAACTAATTATATAAAACAAACTATGTGTATCCCTAATAGAGCTAATTTCTATCCCTAATAGAACAAACTATTAAACACTAATATATCTGACTATGTGTCCCTAATAGAGCTAACTAACTATCCCAAATGGAGTTAGCTATGTATCCCTAATAGAGCTCACCATTAAACCCTAATATATCTAACTATGTATCCCGAAAAGAGCTAGCTATTTAACACTAATAGAGCTTACTAATTATCCCTCATAGAGCTAACTATGTATCCCTAATAGAGCTTACTATTGTGTTTAGTTGTCGTTAGATTCTGAGTCTGCAGCCATTAACTGCTCATCGTTCAACCACAACGGAAACCTGCTAGTGAGTGGAGGAGCCGACGGATTCATACGACTGTTCGGTAAGACGTGAGAACATTGATTCACATGCCACTTCTCGCTAACATACTATATCTGGGTAACATGCTACATCTGGCTAAAATGATACATCTGGCTAATGTGCTACATCATCATTATGCACATCAGGCATATTACTACACTACCCATCATGCACTGCAGGTAGAGACTACACTACCCGTCATGCACTGCAGGTAGAGACTACACTACCATCTTGCACTGTAGATAGTGGCTGCGTTCCAAATCGCATACTTTTTCTTTTTACTTGTAGTACGTACTGCAGCTACCCTTACAAAGTACGTACTGTTGCACACAGTATGCATACAATTGGGACATACTACAGGTGATTTCACTGATTAGCACACCTGTAGTGCCACCCACGTATCTTCTGCTGTGCAGAGGATTGTGGGGCAGAATAGCCAAAAAACATGCTGGCTTGCATACTGCGAAGAGTGACCGGATGTAGTACAACATCCTGGTATTTTTGGCATTTTGTATTTTCCATACTAAATATTGGGACATACTAAATATTTTTCTGGCATACTAAATAGTATGGTAGTATGGGTATTGGAACGCAGGGAGTGTCTTCACAACACACCATGCACTGCATCTAGAGACTACACTACCCACCATAAACTGTAGGTAGAGACTACACTACCCACCATGCACTGCAGGTAGAGACTACACTACCATCTTGCACTGTAGATAGTGTTTACGCAACACACCATGCAATGCATCTAGAGGCTACACTACCCACCATGCACTGTAGGTAGAGGCAACACTACCCACCATGCACTGTAGGTAGACTACACTACACACCATGCACTGTAGGTAGACTACACTACACACCATGCACTGTAGGTAGAGATACTACATGCTACAACATGCTTTATGTGTCTAATATCTTATATGTGTCTAACGTGCTAGAACATAATATGTCGGTCTAACATGCTACAACATGCTGTACATCAGACATGCAGCGCTGTGAGAGTGCTATGAGCTGGAAAGCTCATGATGGAGAGGTGTACAGCGTGGAGTTCAGCTACGACGAGAACACAGTCTACAGTGTAGGAGAGGACCGCAAGGTAGGCCACACACTCAGTCACTCACACACTCATTCACACACACGCAGACTCATTTAATCAGACACACGGCCACAAATGCATGTGTATCCAAACCTGTGTGTGTGTGTAGTTTGTCCAGTGGAACATCCACCGCTGTGGCGTGAAGCAGTCGGAGCAGCAGCTTTCCCAGGATGCAACAGGGCCCTTTGTTCTGTCGGGCTACAGTGGATACAAGCAGGTACATTATAGATAGATAGATAGAGATATGTATTCTATATATATATTATACTTTGCCCCACATATCCCTCCATGTTGGGCAGGTCCAGTTGTGTATTATAAACGTGTCCTCCATGTTGGGCAGGTCCAGCTCTGTATTATAAACGTGTCCTCCATGTTGGGCAGGTCCAGTTGTGTATTATAAACGTGTCCTCCATGTTGGGCAGGTCCAGTTGTGTATTATAAACGTGTCCTCCATGTTGGGCAGGTCCAGCTCTGTATTATAAACGTGTCCTCCATGTTGGGCAGGTCCAGTTGTGTATTATAAACGTGTCCTCCATGTTGGGCAGGTCCAGCTCTGTATTATAAACGTGTCCTCCATGTTGGGCAGGTCCAGCTCTGTATTATAAACGTGTCCTCCATGTTGGGCAGGTCCAGCTCTGTATTATAAACGTGTCCTCCATGTTGGGCAGGTCCAGGTACCGAGGGGTCGTCTCTTCGCCTTCGACTCGGAGGGTCGCCACGTGTTGACGTGCTCGGCCAGCGGGGGCTTGATCTACAAGGTAGTAACTAACATGACTTCCCCTCTAGAGATGGTTGTTACGACCCTCGCCAACTTTGTGATACTTTTTGAGTACTGTCCTTGTGTATGAGCATTATAACGAGCAACGTTGTATAAGAAATGACTCCTGTTTTCTCTAAATTACCGTCTTATTTTAGTAACAGTGATAAAAGTGATAGATTACTATGTTGACAAACATATAAGATATAAGATAATATTACCACATTTAAAATGTTTTTTGGTTAACTGCCCCTTTTTAAAGGAATAATACAGCCTAAAACACTTTGATATCGGTATAAGACGTCTATTGGTGATGTACGACCCACCCCAGGCCCTATTTGACTGTTTTGTGTAGTATTTCACTTTGCCCCGGCTACTACGTCACATGGAGACATGGCTGCAGTAGTTACAATGAAGTTAGATAGGAGATTACCGGTCTTCAAATCGCTGAAGCAACAAACATAAGCATCAGAAATTAGTTTTAATCCCATATTATAACAACTCAGGGGTTCTGTCTCAGATTCGCCACATATAAATTGTTTGCAATGTTTCTATGGTGAGAAATCTGTAATTTAGTAAGAGGACGCACTTTTTTCCGGGCCAGCAGCCTCATGAATCCAGAATGCCCTTGGGGCGTGGCCTAAAGCCTCAGCGATAGCTGCACACCGAAATGTTCACCAAAGTAATGGCTACAACTCTGTGAAAGGCTTATTTTTTCGGTTTGGGACTGTTTTTACCAGACAACCAGGGATACAGGATTGAAATCCAGCACTGAAAAACTGCCATTGATGTTCTAGAATGCACCACTGGCTAAGCTAACGTTGCCAGGCTAGCTCGCCCAGCCGAGTCACCGGCTCTCTAATGTTGTTCTCTCGGCTGTTGTCACGAAGGGAAGGTTGAAATAGGATCGCCCGTGTGCCATATTGTATCATAGCATACTGCCAAATGTCTAGCTAGCTTTTAGAATTAATCATAAAGCCTGTTCATATCGTTATAATACTTTTGATTAATTTGTTCAATTTTATAAATCAACAGCATGTTGCCGCCTGATGATGAGAGGGGGTAGCGATAGTAATTCTGGGTAATGTAGGAAAATGGCACACTGGAGCAGATCGCGGGAAGCCTGACACGATAGCCTGGGGTGCGTTGCACATCACCAATAAACATTTTATAACCATGTCAAAGTGTTTTAGGCTGTATTATTACTTTAAGTTATTTCCATATCATGTCATATCATTCATCACTCAATATATTCTGGAAATCAATTTAAAGAAATATATTTATTAGTTATATATTTGTACGTTCAACCTAACCTAAAATATTTATAAATGAATCCCAAGTTTAAATTATTTTTTTACTTGTTCAGTAAAATGATGAAGCATTCCACCACGTTTTGCCCATCGCTAAAGTTTAAAGTTTTATTTGGAAAAGTGAATTTGAGGTCTTGAGTGCTTAATCAATTTGCAGTGTTTAGTAAAGTCAAATGAAAGGACAGAAAATGGATACCCCAGCTGCTAAACTCTCTCCGCTTCTTTGTCTTTCTCCCATCATGAAGCTGACCAATGGTGAGGGTGGGGGGGGGGCCCTGGAGGAGCAAGCATCTCTGTCGCTAGGTGGACATCGGTCGCCAGTGGTGACACTGGATTGGAGCTCAGCGCTGGACTGTGGCACCTGCCTCACCGCCTCCATGGACGGCCGGATCCGAGTGAGCACACTCCTGGCCCACAAGTCCAGCTGACTTGGCGTTAGCATGGTTAGCATTAGCATAGTTAGCATGTTCTACAAGCCCTGCCAAGCTCTTGCCACCTGTCTTAACTAGCATTACACCCAAGACACCCCCCGGTGTCATGAGCAGTGGCATTGGTGTTGTCGTTAAAGTCTGAAAAATATTAATAAATAAATCTGAAGAGAGCAGTGTAAGTGTTTATTTTTGGTTGTCCATATATGGTCATTTTTAGTTTTAGACTCCACCCATCAGTAGTCTCTAGCCACTCCCAGAGCTCCGCCCCTCCCTCTATGGTCATACAGATGGCTCTGGAAAAACAAAGTTTAGCTGCTTTCTTCTCTCCTCTTTACTCGTTTCTTTAGTGTAAGGTGTTCTTTGGCCTGACCGCTGGCTTTTTTATGGTTTCTACACATATACTTAACTGAACTATGGTAAATACATATGTATGTTATCACCACTAGTAAGACCAAGAAAAATACAAATGGAGATGTTTCAATTTAGTTTTATTGTTGTACAATTGTCCAAAGTGGTGGTCGCTTGTATTCAGATATAATGTAGCACAAAATGACTAGCGTTAAAATGAACAGAAAGAGCGCCAAAAACAAATACTTAAACTCTGCCACCTGTACAAGTTTGTCTTGTGACAAGGGGATGTATATAAACAAAGGTTAAAGCTGAGTAGCATTAGCAAAACCAAAAGACTTGTGCAATACAATATATATTGATTGTTTTTATTTATTTACAACTGTCCAAAATGGCCACATGTACAAGATTCCCTTCAGGAAACTAATTGTCAAAATGGTGTTAAAAAGGGTGAGGGGCCAGCGGGTTAGGAAGAGGAGGAGTCAAAACATTGATGTCATTGTCCAGGTATGAGCTTGTTCCAAACGTACAAGGGTCAATAGCCAATAGGAAAACACGTGGCCTCAAAAATGACCTCACTGCAACTACGGAAACCAACAGTCCTGCCTCAATCAACCGCGCTCCTCACCTCAATTAAAAAAACAATTCTTACTTTTTTAATATTTTTTTAACTTTACATTTACATTAAAATGTATGTTTTCATGACGACAAGTTAGAAAGCAAAGCGATGGATAGACTGACGGATCAAATGAACAATGAGAAATATAACCAAGCGTTGACATCATCGTATGATGGAACAAAACCATGACTTCACACTGTAATGCCAATGTTTTGGTTATAAGGGTAATAACGAAAAATAACCTAATAAGTCCTTTCATGTTTTTGGTTTTTATCCTTTCATTTCCTGTTATCACTGAAACTGTCTGGTGCCATCTGGTCCAGTCTGATCTGGTTAAGTCTAGTCTAGTCTAATTTCCATCCAAAAGGAAGTCAGAAACCTTGAAAACAGAAAAGTAAAAGCCTCTTCCTCTTCCTCTGCTGGCGTCGGTGAAGCTATGCACTGCCGTTGCCGGTAGCGACGACCTTTGTTGTCTCCTCATCCTCATCTTCATCTTCGTCACTCTTTTTTCCTTCGTCACTTGATTCATCCTCATCCTCCTGGATTTGTAAAATATAAAAATATATAACATATGTAATATATACATAAAAAAAGCACGTATCACCATTGGTAGATTTATCGATGATAATTGTAGACTATTATCGATCCTCTTTCTCCCACCTTGCCTCGGCGCCGGCGGTCCCGCGTGCGTGACTTCATGCGTCTGGAGAGCGCGAGCAGTTTGCTGTGCCGCTCTTTGCGCTTGGCCGCCGTTTCCTTCGCCTCTGCTGCAAGCTTCCGCCTCTGTTCCCGCTCCGCTACAGCGTCTGCGTCCGAGTCGGACTCGGGCTTGCGCAGGCGGATACGCTTCTTGGGCTGCACTTTGCGCTTGATGTCGCGTTCGCCATCGGCCTTCTGGTCGCTCGTGTCGCTGCTGGAAGAGCTGTCGTCTTTATCGGCAAGAAAAGAGCGCTTACGGCGCGAAACTGCGCGACTGTCGTCACTCGACGTTCCCCCAGTGTCGCCGCTCTCTGCCGCGCTGCTGCCGCGATATTCGGAGCCGCTGCTGTCGCTGTTGCTGCCGCTTTCGCCGCTGCTGCTGCTAGTGCTGCCGAACGAGCCCTCGTCGCTGTCGTCCAGGATGGAGGCGGGAAGACCGATCTGCCGCTTCCGCTTAGACTCCGCTGCCTTGGTCTTGCGCATCGACGCGAAGACCTTCCGCTTGTACAAGCTCTCCATCTTTGTTTATGTTGTTTTTACAGACAAGGCCTTAATCCTTCATTCAAAAGCGTGAACGGGGGGCACAGACGGTGATCATAGACGCGGAGAATACAAAACGCACGCGGTTGAACGAGAAGGAGCAGAAAGGAAAATGAGGACGCGACTCGTTTATAGTTATTTTTGTAACCTGGGGCGCAACGCTGCGGTCTTGCATTCCGCCGCAGGGCGGTGGGTTAGCAGCGGGTTGGGGTCGGTGTTGTTGTTGTTGTGTGTTGATCTTCTGGCTCGCGAGAAGGTGCTACCTTTCACTTCTGGTGTCACTTCCGCCATGGGTGAAGAGTCTCTTCCGGTGCACCCCGAATTTACAAATAGGAGTCCCCTCTGCCAACTGGACTGTTGACATCCCCCAGATCGAAAGAAAACAAAAAATAGGAATAAACAAGACTGAGAACAAGAACACAAATATCGAACGCTGTCATTTGGTCAATCCGCAGGATATCGGATGACTCAAAATTTTACCGCTATTTATATTTTTCCATTGCACTTAATATGTTGCACATGTTGACCTATGTAAGAATACTTTTGTATTGTTGTCCTTGCACTATTTATACTAAAGAATATATGATATGCAATCTATTTATAGTATATATGATATATATTTTATTTTGTGTTTATTTTGTGACATTCGTATCGATGAGAAATTTAGGAGTAAAGCACTGGAACTTTTATCTTGAAAGCAGTTTCAATACGATGCACGCGACACGGAAGCGCACGGACGATTATCAACATACCTGCCGTGCGCATGCTCAGTTCTAATATTTTGTTATTGCCGTCCAACATGGATGTATTATAAGCTGTTAAATAGCGTAATTAGATCTCCACACAACAATGCCGCGAATAGTAGCGACGCACTCTTGTGTTCTTGGTAGGCGAAACAAACAAGTAAACATATTAACAATCAAATCAACAAACAAACAAACGAAGCCTTAAAACCGTATCAATCACAGCCACTCGTACAGTTCATTGCACCGTGTAGTTCTGTTGTGTCGCCAACGGTTACCGGGATTCAAGAGGGTAACGGGAGAACCGGGTCTTCCGGTTAACGGGAATGCCACGGTTGAACAAGACTGGCCTCCTCGCGGTTCTGGTAGCAGCGAGCTCAGCGTTCCTGCTCTTCCAGCTCTACTATTACCGCCAGTCATCGGTGAGTGGGAGCACTGGTGTTTAACCCCCGTGGTTATGATGTCATGGTGGATGTTATAGTGTCATGGTTGACGTTATGATGTCATGGTGGATGATATGATATCATGGTGGACATAATGTGTATGTACCAAGTTATGGTATTTTTTTAATTTCTAATTTAATGTATTTAAAATAGAATGGAGGAAACACTTTGCGGCAGAAAGACATTCAATGGGTGAGTCTGTCTACCTGTGTGTCTTGTCTCTCTGTGTGTCTTGTCTCTCTGTTTGTCTGACTGTCTGTCTTTGTCTACCTGTCTGTCTCTTTGTCCATCTACCTGTCTTTCTGTCTGTCCCTCTTTCTGTCTGTTTAGATGTCTGTCTGCCTGTCTGTCTGTTTGTCTGTCCTTAAATGTGTTGAAATGTGACGTACCCCTCCTCCCCCAACAGGAAGCGCTGAGGCGTGTGATGGGTGTGGCTCGCAAGGTGGCCCTGCCCATCTTCCTGGCCGACCCGGCAGCACTGTCTCTGATTGGCCAGATGGGCGGGTCGGAGGGCGGCGGGCGTGGGTGCAGCTTCCTGTGCACCGGGAGGCCCGTCACTGCCTTCGCTGCCATCGCCGACCACTGGAAGTACGATGTGAGTGGGCTCAGTTTAAACTTTATTAACATTTATACCCATTATTATTATTATTATTATACTCTTGTGAAATGGCGTCTTAATGCCAAGTACACACTTGATTTGAGCTGTTAGCGTTAGCCACTACCAGACTTTAATAATGCAACCACTTGGCGGTGTTCTAGTGACTACAGTGATGGAGTTATGCTAGCTCCCTCTGCAGCTACTGTGTTGTTAATCCAGCAGCCCCATGTATAGAGAACTTATAGCTAATACATGCAAAGATATTACAAAAGATGCATACAAAAGATGCATACATATACAAGTGACTACTTTATCATAATTGAACCGTAGCTTTACCATAGCTTTATTGTAACTTTATCATTACTTCAAAATAACTTAACCATAACTCTACGGTAACTGTACAATAAATGACCATAACTTTACAGTAACTCGACGGCAACTTTGTTGTAATTTTGTCAAAACTTCATGTTAACTTATCGTAACCATACCATAATGATTGTAATGGTTGCCCAGCGCCAGGCTGTTGCCACGGCAGCCAGTCAGAAGGGCCTGGAGGTGGAGCAGGTGCGGGGTCGTGACCCCCGGCTGCTGGAGGAAGGGGCGGAGCTGTCGGCAGCCCAAATCCCTCTGCACTTCCTGTTCCGCTCAACCCATGGTCACATCATCCAGGTATTCTGTCTCTCTTTCCCTCTCTCGCTTACTCTCTCTGTCTCTATGAGAAGTGAGTATGTTTCATTTTCAATGAAATTAAATTAAAATATGGTTTACTGGCATGAAAGTTATATATAAACATTTTCCCAAATCAATTGCATACAAATAAATGACATGAAAAACAACAACAATAAATACATACAGGAAAAAATACAAAACAACAAAAAGTGTGCTAGAAAAACACCAATAAATAAAAAAAGACTTCATAAGTGTTCCTCACATTATGGCAGCGGTGGGCCAGTAAGTTGGGCTTGCAGCCATTTCTTTTGTAAGCCTTAAGGTGGCGGGACAGGACATAAAGGGAGACAGAAATCAGTTGTTGTTATGAACACTCTTAGTTTAGTGTGTATTTTACATACATTTGTAGGGTAAAGTCCAAAGCCCACAGCCTTGTTGGGACTGACACAAAATGTTGAATGAATTTCCACATTCATAAATAGACTTGAGTCATATAAGCGAGCAAAAGTTACAGCCACGATTCAGGCTTCGTGTGATTTGCTCCTTTAAAACAATATGATTCTATAAAATTCAGACAATTTAAAACATATCAACCAAACCATCTCCCAATAGTCTACCATTTTTCAGTACACATAGCCTAATACAGAAGCTTATAAACGGACTCAAAACAATTAAGTCACATGATCTCTTCTAACCTATTCACCAGGATTATTAAGACTTCAGTTTGGTGATCAATGAGGTATTGAGTTTAGAAAGGAAAATAAATGGCAATCTTAAATCCAACCAATCTGTGGAAAAAACAACAGCAAATAGGACAATAAAAGAGATGTACTTTACAGTTCAAACCAGGAGATCCTGATGAAGCAAGGGGAACCCCCAGACATTCACACCCACAAATCATGTCCATGTTCCTATATAAATAGGCATATAGGCCTACATATACAGGCCTATAGATATATATATTTAAAATGAAAGTAAAACTAAATAAAAGATTGAATGGAAATGGATTTGGATTCAGACAGTATTTAGAAAACCATGTCAGCTGCCGCTACAATGCCAATGTGAACGCTATCCTGCAGGGGGCGTGCATACCTGTTGAGTTACGTTTTTCCCTAAGGCTTAGAATATAATACAGGCCTAGTATGAAGATATATTACGTTGTATATTACGTATGTTATATTTTAAGGTGGGCTCATTTTTAGCCAACAGAAAATAAACTAGAAGATGCATTTCCTGCAGAAAATGCAGTAAGTGCTGTAGTGTAAAGTATGCTTAAACATATGTTACTATAGCTACATAGTTTTAAGATGTGTAGAAATGTTGAAAAGGTAGGAGAAGTAGTATTAGTATGATACATAGTAGTATTGATATGATAAAAAGTATTGGTATGATACAGTATTATTATGATACATAGTAGTATTGGTATGATAAGTATTATTAGTAAGATAATAACTTAATTGCAAGTTTGTATAGAATAATATAGAAAGGATACTAATGAAGCCTAAGGATAACAAAGGTTGAGTGCTGATCATTTGTACAGTTCTGAAATTATACAGATATTGCCAAAACACCGAAGACGGCAGTTCCAATTTTCTAAAATAGACTTTATTTATTTGTATTTGCTGCACCCCGTGAGAAAGTCTTTCTCTATAGTCTCCCTCTCTCTGTCTCTCTCTCTCTCGATGGACAGACAGACAGACAGACAGATATAGGCGTATCTATAAAGTGAGTGTCCCTCCAGGTGGTGTTGCTCTACCAGAGGAGTGGGGGGTATCTGTGGCACGCCCCCCTGCGGTTAGCACCCAGCGCAGACCGCCGCCTGGCCCCGCCCACCAGCCTGCCCTACGGACGCCACGCTGGGGCCTATCACAGGTGACACACTATATATACACTTTACCTTGGCCATAACGCGCTATATAACGTAACCTCCAATATAACGCGGTGCTTGCTTGGTTCTCAATTTTGCGGCAGGATATCATTTGAAACGTTTCCCTCGAGCAAAATGAATGAACCATATCCACGCAGCGCAATGAAATCATAGGAAGAACGACACAACTAAATGAAATAAGGGTCAGCGTTAGTCCAAAGTGACTCGGTTTGATTCAAAGATTCACACAGTACTCATCTCTGGGTACTTGCCTTTAACGTTTACTAATATGAACACTTTGAATAATAAATGCTATTTTCAGTTACCACAATGCCTTAATTTCAAATTGTATATAAAACATTGGGAAGAACATGTGTACAGCTAAAGTGCATCTTTATGCAGATGATACAATAGTCTACTCTGTTGCCTCTTCCCTGACACAGGCTGTTGATGAGCTCCGGACTCCGGCCTAAAGTTGGAAAACCAAATGTATGATCTTTTCCAGAGCTCACTCCAAAATCTTGGATATTGTCAGCTTTCATACCTCAGGAGGGGACTCAGTTGAAAGAGTGTCATCCTATAAGTCCTTGGGTATTTAGTTGGATGAAAGACTAAATAATATTAGCCATTAATTAATATTGAGAACCTAGTTAAGAAACTGAAAGTTAGCCTGGGTTTTTATTATCGATATAGTCTTACTTTAGCAGTGAGGAAAACCCTTGTTCAGGCTACATTCTTAAGTGTCCTAGACTATCAAGAGATTTGTACATGTATGCTGCCTCCTCTGAACTTGGCAGTCTGGACTCTGTGTATCACAGGTCTCTACGCTTTATATCCAACTCATTTACATCACTGTTTACTTTATGATCTGGTTTCCTTCTCTTCATTAAGCCTAAGGCGACACAGCAATGGCTCATTTTTATTTACAAAGCCATACTGGGCAAGCTCCCTTCATATCTGTGTTATTTCATGGATAGGAATACACCGGTATACAGTGACAACAGACTTATGATTTCCACTCTGCTAGGGGACTGCTCTACCGGGTAGCCAGGATTTGCTTGGAACTTGGTAGAGTGGAGTTCTCCTATTTTGTGGCCTGGTCATGAAAAACCTCCAGAACACACCACAGCATCGTAACGTCTCCCCGGGAGAGAGAGAAAAAGAGATTTTAATCTGTTGCAGTATGGAATGTAGAAAGTAGAAAAAGACGTATTAATTCCTACAAATTGTTTGTGAATTGGGTATTCGTGATGTTTGAAACTATTTTCTGACCGATACATGTTAAGTATGGATAGGTTGGGGTTT
>OOFG01073594.1:0-11810 GCA_900323295.1 Molva molva
CTTTGTGGGGTAACGCTGCAGCAGAGAAGAACAAACAGTGATGACGGAGAGTGTGAGCTGTCTCTCTGCAGTTGTTTTCCATGCAGGTAGAGGCGGCAGCGAAGTTGACCTTTACGGAAATGAGCACCATTAGTCGCAGAGCTCAGAGGCTCGTGTAAGGGAAGGTGATCCAACAATTTAGCAGCTGATGCTGCAACATTTCCACTGTATTCCTTGGCTCCGAGTAGGGCTGAGGACAAAGAGAGCATCAGCGTTGCCCCTCTGCTTCATGTCTTCTCCTGTTGTCTTTGTCTCTGTCTAGCGCTTCTCCTCCAAGGTATTTCACCCCGGCTCGAAAAGCTTTCCTTCTTGTGCTCACCTGCTTGTGGCCCGTCTGTTTATGTATTGATTTGTTTGTTTATCTATGTGTTTGTTTGTTCCCTGCTGGACTCCCTCTCCGTCCCGCACTCTGCCCGTCCCCCACCGCCGCCCACATAGTGCTGCTGCGTCCTCGCGCCCCGGCCCAAGTACAGCCTTCCTCCAATTTGTTCTATCGATTGGCCATTGGACATCAGTGACCCGACCTTCTGTAGCACAGGTCCAGGACCGGAGGAGGACAGTGGCCATAGCTCTCAGTGGGAACCAGTGTTTGCTGAGACTTTTTAGAGTGTGTTAATATCTCTCTTCGCTGTAGTGCTGCGAGGGAGAATCTGTTTTTTCAGGTGGGGTTATAAAGATATCAAGCAAGCAGATGTTAGAAGTCCTGTTAAACAAGTAAACTCTGAACTGCATTCACAAGTGTGCACATCTGTTACCTTTATTAACAGATACATTTAAAGCCTTTTGGGATTGATGCTTTTGTTCATTCTTTCTTTCTTTCTATATGTTTTCCGCTTCTTTCTTTCTTTAATTGTTGTTTGTTCGTTTCTTGGGATGTTTGCTGTTTCATTCTTTTATTCTTTCTTCATTTCTCTCTTGTTTTATCTGTTCCCTTTTATCTAATATAATCTCAGCCTTTTGGCCTTTTGTCTTTCTTCTTTTCAGTCTTGGTATACTTCTTTGTATACTTTCCTTCTTTATTTCCTTCTTTCCTTCTTTATTTCTTTCTTTCTCAATGAATCCCTGAAGTCCCCCATAGGTGTTACCAGGTTAAGTGTCTCACTACAAACTGAGAGTGACTAAGTGCCAAAGTGACCAGCTTGTATAAAACGCTTGGATGCTAGCAGCTAACAGGCTACATTGGCAGGTCTATTTGTCTGTTTTCCACATAGCAGTCAGGCGCCAGATTTGAGAATCTCCCTCAATCAGCTTACAATCGCTCATGGCGGGGTTTTCCTTGTTCTCTTTCCCTGTCGCCGGGCACCGTGTCAATCTGGACCGGATGCTGGCTCCCCTGTAGTTGAACAAAATGCCTGCTAAAGAGCTCATGGCAGCTGGTTAACCAGCCCTCATCTGATGTGCCAGTGGAATTAACCTCGAGGAGGTGTTAGGTGGAGACGGTAGCTCAGGCTGGATGTTTAGAGTGTGAAATTGTGTGTTTTTTTGTCTAAAGAAGGACAGGAAATATATATCTGGTATAGATCCAGCATATATGCAATGCCTCCTCAAATTCACTGAAGGCATTGTACCTTTGAATAGTATCCTTACATTCATGAGAGTAGCTTAGTGTCCTAATTAGCACACATAATAATAGCTAAACTGGATGACGTGAATAGACTAAGTGTCTCAAACAATAAGTTTATTGATTTCTCGCTATTACCATTAAAGCCTTCATTGTTTTACTTTATTTATAATTTATATCTATATATTTTTTCCTGAGGGACAATGTGTGAGAGTTATATTCCCAGTAAATATATTTTTCTTTAGTTCTGTTTTGTATTGCCTTCCCTGTGTAGGGAATTGGTTATGTACACATTTTACAAGGATTCCAGCTATCTACACAGAACTGGGCAAAGCATCCCTGAGCTTGACAAAGACCTGAATGTGAATATGATCCTGTATCTAATTCTACTGAGCCTGGTGCCTACCACTCAATGTGTTGAAAATATTCCTCCTTTCTTGTTCTGTGTGTTTGATCTCCTGCTGACGTGTTGCTGAGTACAAAATGAGAACACAGATGGTATATGGTGTACTGTTTACTTAGATGGCTGTCAACAGAAGCCCAAATCCATAATACCAAAGGACCTTTAACACTAGTAATCCAATACAACACATTTGAGGTGTTTTGTTTTGGTGTGACAATTTCTAATTAGTACATTGTAGAATGGAAAAAAAACATCTTTCAAAACTATAAATTGTGTTTACTGTTGTGTGTATTTTTTAAGCATTTCTCTAAGCTTAGCAGCTGGGTCCCCTCTGATGAGTGACGGCTATTTGTGTCAACAAACAAACAAACAAAAATCTCTTTCGAAAATAATCTTTATTTTTTCCAAACCCACACCCCAGTAGAAACTAGAAACATGCGTATAGGTTTAGAAACGCGTTTCTGTCTGCATAAAGATATGTTCTAGCATGGCTTCCCGATTAATTATATATAATAGGAGAGCTGCTTTAATTCTCTCTGGGACTAGCAATCACTTAAATGCTTCCTTCTTGCAGCCTTCCAAACCTCATAACCTCCCATCATGGTGGCCAGTGCTGGGATGCAGCATTGGAAGCTATCTGCCTCTGGGGTTGCATCATTTCCCATAAGTGCCTAATGCATTTATGAAAAAGCATCCAAAAGCAGGGTGATCTTAGCCTGAAAACCAGACGAATCCGCGAGCTCATGTTTTGTTTGCTCTGGCATATGCGTCTGGCCCCCCTCCCATTCAGACAGGTTTCCAGCAGGCCCGGCCCAGGGCAGGGTCAATCACAACCGTTCATCTAATATGGGGCGGGTCTGATACGATGACTGTACAGAGGTTTCATTACTCTGATTGGTTGTAGGTCTATCCAATTGTATCCAGAGGTATTTTGGTGTGCGCCCGTTGATAAGGCCCCTTGGATATCAAAGTGAACTGAGAGGTTCCAGACTAATACGCATTTGCGAATTTGCATGGCGATGTCAGGCTAGGGCAATCACAGTCCTCTGTTTGCCTCCAGCTCCATCCCACTATTACAATTAACAAGCATGTGCTGACCCCTGCAGCGTTTCACGTGAAACATGTGCTCCATTCCTTCATCCATTCCTACAATGCCCAACAGCACACAGTACTATGTGTAGCAGTACATGTAAACACACACCAGAGCCATTCGGTACAGTATTTAGAAATCTGTCCAGCTTGCTTTACCTCATCCCAGGCTGTCGTCAAGACGTGTGGATGTGTGAGACAAATGATCCCTGAAGGGGGTTAACCCGTTTGGTCTCGAGGGCGCACACACGCACACACACACCTTGACCTTCAGGGTCAATTTACAATTATAGCCGAGGGGTCTCCGCAGAGTAGTGGGACAGGGAGAGGGGAACCAGGGAACCATTGAGCAGGAGGCTTCAACCCTAATCATAAACCTGCCAGCTGGCTAATTGCTTATCGGTTAGCCATTTTAAATCAGCCTCGGGTGACCAGTGGCCAACAGTAACCGGTAACCAGTTAGCCGCCTCGGTAACCCATAATACTGGCTGATACGGATCTCATTGAAGGATACTCTCACAGAAGGTCACAGGCGTACGGCGTAAAACACAGACTTCAACCCTACATAGTAGAGCAAAGGCATCTCAAGAATTTCAATGTAAAGATTTGAAAGAGCACAACTCACTTTCCTACGTGTCCAAGTCACTGGAAGTTTTCTTTTTGCTGATATTTCACTCTGCCCCCAAAAGGGATTTTGGTTCCAGGCCAAAAAAGAGGGGATAATCACAGCCTATTTAGATTGATCTACAGTGTATTATTAGCACATCAATACTATCAGACAGCCTTTCTGGACGTCGGTCATGTCTTTCTCTGCAGTCAGAGGGGGGAGGAGGGGGGTCGCCACTAGCGATAACATGGGCGCTCCCCATTGTTACGGAAAAGGTCACAAGACAACTTAAGCTAAAAACAGATAGACAGATTGAACTAAACTGGTTCCTTCAATGCGGAAGGAGGCGGCCGAACCTTGAGAAAGATGGATGTAGATACAGATCTGGCTGTCCTTCCTTTTAGTATTAAATAAGGGATGGAGACGAGAAAGAGGATGAAGAGGAGGGGGAGATCCTCTCCATTATGATTGAACAAAACATTATCAAGTCATCTCCTCGCAGTTTGAACAACCCTTGGTTTGCTAAATGGAGGGTGGAGAAAGAGGAGGCAGAAGGGGAGGGTGAAGGAGGATAAAAAAACCAATAACCACTGTTCCGTTATCCTATAAAGGGGTGGAGATCTGGTGGAGGAATAATGAACACATGCTGATCACAACACATGCTGATGAGAAATAGAAGTAACACCAGTAGCAGCAGACATGGTACTTATATAGGATGCAAATATATCTGACACCCCGCTACACTTGATGTTGGTTGGATTATGCTTCTCTAACATGTTAAGTAATGGGCATGAATGCTGATTATCTTTAACTGTGACTTAATTAGCTAATATGACATTGTCAGATAAGAGTGAAATGAATGGGTTTTTTTCTCATTAAGTGGTAAAAAGTATTACGTTATTTCCGGCAGTTTGGCTTTTTGCGGGAACAAAACATCATGCTAGGGTATGGATGGAAATCCAAAGATACATGCAGCTGATGCAACACACACACACACACACACACACACACACACACACACACAAGAAGTAGTACGAGTGCAGTGATGTTGTCTGGGGTTGTGACTCTACATATCGATTCATCCCAGGGACGGGATTGGATTAGTTCCTGTGAAATATGATGATGATGATGATGATGCTAATGACATGCTGATGGTCGTTAACGTAGGGCAAGGTCCGATTACAGATAATGAGACTGCGTATTGCATAACATGAAGCGAGTGTGTGTGTGTGTTTGGTTGTGTGTGTGGTGGAGGGTGGCTGTCAGTCCTGGATTCTGATTGGCGGAAAATGTGGATGATGGGCACTTTATTCTGGAAGTCTGGCGGGGGCCCATCTCAAGATCTCGGCAGGGTCATTTATCGAGGGAGCAATGCGGGGATTTTCCGCTGTGGAAGTGGGCAGACATCATTGGAGAGAGGAGGAGGAATTGAGTTTCTCAGTCGTAGCCTGTGTGGAGGAATATGATGAGGTGAAGGTATCTGTGAAGGTAAAGGGATTCTAGCTTCTTTGGAAGAAGAAGGGAGGTGTACCCCTGGTAGCTTAGCTTAAAGAAGTCGCGGAGGGGTGGAGGGTGAAAAGTATGCATGATGAGGTCTGTGAAGACTACAATCATGGATGACAGAAAGGCTGATGACGATGATGACGATCGTAAGGATGACGATGAAGACTTTGTTTTGTTGATTTTGTTGCTCTTTGCAATGGGGGATATGTTGAATGTGGAGCTGTACACCTGCTTGTATGTTCCAGGATCAGTCATGTTGAACATAAAATGTCTAAGACAATCGGTTTTGTTATTTTCAACACAAACCCTGACCTTCACTTTACGACCGTCATACTCTGTTTTCAATCTGTATGTGTTTTTCTCCGAAGGAGTACATTTCCAATTCCACTTCCGCCATCGCACGTGAAATGTCAGCACTTTTCGTGGATAGAGAATTTCATTGATGATATTGACACCGCACTCATCAAACACACACACACACACACACATGTGCATTAGGCAATGCATAAACACAAACACAGGCGGACGAATGGAGACAGACACACACACAAGCATGCGCACGCACGCACACACGCACACACACACACACACACACACACACACACACACACATCAATACACAGCAAACAAAACAACATGACTGAATCAAATATTTAGTTTCATTTTATGAAAGTCTTGCTGAAAAAAGTGCTTTCTACACATCACTAGTCTTGCTCGAATTTCATCATTTATAGAGCAGAGAAAGGCGGATAATTTAATCGCCCTGCCTGTATATTAAGACATATTAAAAATTACTGTATTACAGATATGACCTCCTTTCTACGCCTCTCATTTGGCATGCAGATTGCATTGCAATTTTCATTCAAAGTCAATCAAGATTTAATGGATTCCCTTTATTAGCTCCCGACAAATTGCCTTTTTAGTGTGGAGAACATCTGCATTATTCATTGCCAATGAGTAAGCATTCGTGACTTGTTTGAGGAAAAACCAACTTACTGATGTCCTTACTGCTAGATTAAGTCAGTTTCCAGGCCCCATTGTCACTCAGAATGTCTAAAGAACAGGCCGGAGTTCTGGCTTGAATGGGAATTCTGTCTGACCCTTGTCCCCTCTGGCACTCTCTAGGTGATCCAGCGCCGGGAGGACGGCTCGGTCAACTTCTTCCGAGCATGGGACTCCTACCGAGAGGGATTTGGCAAGATCACCGGGGAACACTGGCTCGGTAAGTGTGTGTGTGTGTGTGTGTGTGTCTGTGTGTGTGTGTGTGTGTGTGAGAGGCGTTTTTGTGTGAGTGTTTGTGTCCATTGGATGATGAGCTTGGGTTCAAGTTTGCTCGCTAGTGTACGCCTACGATTTACTGTTGTGGTCGACCTTTAAAGTACAACTTGTGATTGAGGGCCGACCCCAGAAGAAAGGTGACCATTTTTTTAATCAGCACCACATATGAGGAAGACGAGAAAAAAAAGATGAGAAGATCAGACTGAACAAAAATCGTAGCCTCATTTTCATGGCTATCCTGAAACCCATTGCCACCCAAATCCCACAATTTTTACCCAATCTTTCCACAACCCAGAGTCTCATTTCCTCCACAGCAAACATTTGGTAATGTTTTTGTGTATGCTGGCAGGTTTACATTTCAAACAATATCAAAACCTCAACCAATCATATCATAGAATCATAACATGTCTCTGCCTCCATCACAGAAAGCCTGCATTACCGTGTTAACGTCATGTTTTTCCAGTCCAATCCACTCACATTCTACCTGCGTTTACGTCCCACGCTGATTGCCTGTTTTGTTGAAGAATGTGTCACATCTTGGAGTGAAGCAAATACGTCTTGAGTGCCGTTTCGCATTGGTCTCCAGTCTATACAAATGAGATCAACATTCAGTATCCCCCTTAGAGTTAAAGAAAAACTCCCAATGTTATTGAGAAGCTTGCGTCAAAGTACACCTTTGTCTACAATTAGATTGTTTCATTTCTGAAACACAATAGAAATGGACATTGTTGACTTTGAGACTTTTTTGGCCCATTGACGTATGTACACAAGCGGTTCTTTCTGTCCAAATCACAACAACTGGACTGGTTTCCAGTTTGTCCGTAATTAATTTAGTAACTGTTTTTCAGATGACGTTAAATGCAGCCATTTCATGAATCATAAAAAAAGTTGGTCTACGAAAACTGTAACAACCTGAATAAATAATGTAAACCCATTTTACGGCTTATTATTTATGATTTATAAGGTCAACTTGGGTCTTATGAAGACTGTTTTTCCAGTGTGTGATTAAAACCTGTTTCATGCCATAAATACAAGCAACTCAGGAACTGTAAATAAGAAAACAAATATGGCAGTCGTGTCATTTTGCACTTTTATGTGTGATTGCACACTGAAATTACAACTTCCTATGTCTACAAATCATTATCAAGTAACGTTATTATTGAGTGAAATGCGCTGAGTGAATCCATTTTGCCTGTCAATCACAGGTTCATGAAGTGCAACACTTCTTAATGGCGGCAAAACTAAGAAGGGAGGGAGGAGAGAGGGAGGTGATGTTGTTTTGGTTGTTTAGTTTCAAAATGTAGCCCTCTGTCACTCTTTTCAGGTCCCTCTTTACAACTCTCGTATCTTACCTGCAGCACCTTTAAACACAGAATATACAGAATGTTTGTATCGTTTTGCCCACAGAGGGCTAGTTCTGTGCAGAATATGTGGAGAGAGTAATGTAAATAGATGACATCTCAGTCTGAGGCCAGACCTGCAGGACCATTAGGGAGAGTGCAGTGTGCGATGGAGTACGTGTGCAGAATGCTACGTGTTAGCGGTACACTGTGGCAGCTCGGCAGGAATACGGAAACTCAAGGTTTAGCAGAGTGCATCTGAATGAGCCGGCCACTTTGAACCTCCCTGAGCACCTTTGCTTATTCAGAGGGTGCTGTGTTGTCTCGTCACCCCATCATCGATTACCCTCTGGGCTAAAATAAAGGAAAAATGCATTTGCGTAGCCGGCAACCAGGGGATGAATTTCATTGCGGGGCCACGGCTATTTCTCTCCCTAATGCCACCCTCCTACAACTCTCTGGCCCCGGGAAAACTTTAGATCATCTTGAAATACACAAATATTGTTTAAAATTATATATATATACATATGAAGTATTTTGATACATGAAATGCGTATGACAAAGGTTAGTTATGGTTTACGCAAATTAAACAACAAGATTTGCGTAACAAACAAGAATGACTCTGTTGAGTCATTCTTGTGTAATTACGTTTAATTGTGTGTGCATTTTAAACGAGCACAACAAACAAAAGTAGCTTTAATTTAAATTGTCATTTCAGGCATAGGGATAATGTGCTCATAGGAATGGAAGGGCCATTAAAATTGCATTAATGGATAGATTAAAAACTTGATGACACAAACATAAGTACACAAGTGCACAAACACTAAGGCAAGCCAATCATACATATATTTAATATAAAACATGTATTTTTTCAGATGGTCCCAGAAGATTGATGAGCCACTAACTTAAAGAACATTCTTATTCTTCTAAAAGTATTTATAATGATGGTAATACTGTTTTTTGTTTTTTAAGTAGTTGGATGAATTTTGTTATAATAATATTAGTACTACTACTACTACTAATCATCATCTTTATCATTGCCTTCATTATTATCACAATAATAATAGCTAACACCTTTAGAAACACAGTGAAAAGACAACCAAAATTGGCTAGGTTTACCAGAACAAGCATAAAAGCAATAAAACAAATCCATTAAAAGACAAAAAAGGAAAAGCAGTTTTTATTTGTTATTTTGGTTCAGATGAAAGCGGTAGTTTCTGCTCAGTTAACTGTATATATGGAGGTGATGCTAGACTTGTTTTCTTTGTAATGAAACGCGATGAAGTGCTCTGAGTGTGAAATAGGCAGGCTTTGATGTGATGGAACACTGGGATTTTTGGAAAAACGTGTTTTCAAAACCTGAGGAAAAAACACATACAAATAGATGTTAGTACAATGTTAACAATGATGAGACTTCAATACTTCAACATCATTTGTTAATCATAGCACGGTTACTTATTGGTATAAGAATATGGATGAAATAAAACAGATTATACCTTCCTTGTCGACAAGCAAGATAAGTGAGTGAGTAAAATATGAAAAGCCCTCTTATTATCATAAGTCAGTATGAACAGCTGTGATGCTGCCATGAAGGCATGCTTCTGTTGCAGCGGACCAGGAATGACTCCTCATACTTATCTCAAGTGTGCAGTGCTTCTTTGGGCCCCGGCTTGCTGCGTCATGTATGAAAGCATTACCTGTGCTGTTTGTCCTCAACTATCGTTGTCCAGTATTACAAAATAAAAGTCTCTGTGGGAACAGTATCCGCTCGTAGAGCAACCATAAAAAAGGCGATCTATCTCACGGCCTGATTCGAAAAACACACACACAAAATCAGGAAAGGAATAAAAAGAAAAGCCTGCTGTTTATCTTTTAACCACCCTGTATTTCCCGTCCATCACTCAAATCCAATGAAAACATCAGCCGCAAATTGCAGTGGTGGATGCTTTTATACAGCGCGTACCTCTTGACGAGTAGTGCACGGGCCTGCATGTTAATAAGCCCTTAGCGCTCCCTGAGTGGTGTAAGCCCATGTGATTATCGGCAATTCTGTGACAAAGGACGGGACATTATGGTGTTTGCACTGGTAAATATAAGTAAGGAAGGTGCTGGATAAATACCATTTGAAGGGGGATGTTTTTGTGATAACAGGGCTTGTGTGAGCCATGTGTCAAGCCTCCAGTCACTTCAGGCCTCTTCAATTTCGAAAAGGTTGGTTAAAAAGAAAAAACACAGAGGCTTAAAGCAGATGAATAAAAAGAGCAGTTAGCATTTATTAACAACAGAGAAACCTTGGAGCTAGAGCGAGCACACGAAAACTCACAGTTACACACACACACACAATGTAAACTTGCATAAACAACTGCACACAATTATACATAGTTTTCAAAATACACACACACAAACACACACATACCTACACACACACATACCTACACACACACACACACACACACACACACAGAAACACACACTTGTACTGTTGCATGCACACAGACACAGTCTAGAGACAGAAGGCCAGAGACCCCAGACAGAGAGACCCCAGACAGAGAAATTGTTGGCCAGTAATCCTATAGGTTATGTGGAACACTCAACGGCTCTATCTCGTTCAACGCCAGCTTCCAACGTCATCTTAATCTCTTCCTCCACAAGAAGTCGTTCTGCACAGGGTTTTTTTTTCTCCTTTTCGTTCAGATCAATAAAAAACCAGCCCCACAGTCTCTGGCAATTAAGTGGCCAGTCTCTGGAAGCACCCTGAGGGTTAAGAGAAGCCACTGCCTGCACTGGGTGCCCACTCTGTTCCTGCCAGGGAGACAACCGCACACTCAAACACACACTCACGCACGCAAGCACGCATGCACACACACATGCAAACATATGCCTGCACAAATGCGTACATGCACGCACAGATGCACACCTGCGCACACACACACAAATGCACACACACATGCACACACATGCACACACCACTGACGGCATGCCTATGATGAATTGGGCCACAGTACCTTGAAGAGAGTTTAATCTAAAGTCTGAATAGATAAATGACATGTCATGTTGACACAGGAAAACAACAAAGCCTTAACCCCCCATCCCCTTTGTGGAATAGCCTGTTAGGTTTAATAGTTGGTGTCCTGAGGGAAATGGACCAAAAAGAAAGACTGGAAGACAACTCAAGCTTCTCTGTCATAGAAAGTATTCTGTTGTAGAAGAGGACTGTTTGAGAGTCGTCCGACCTCTATGTACCAGCTAAACAACTCACTAAACGTAACCATCTCTGGCATGATGCCTAAACCTGTATAGTACATTTTCACTTCCCTTTTTGGATCAATAAAGTATCTGTCTGTCTGTGTCTGTCTGTGTGTCTGTCTGTCTGTCTGTCTGTCTGTCTGTCTGTCTGTGTGTCTGTGTGTCTGTGTGTCTGTCTGTGTGTCTGTCTGTCTGTCTGTCTGTCTGTGTGTGTCTGTCTGTGTGTCTGTGTGTCTGTCTGTCTGTCTGTCTGTGTGTCTGTGTGTGTGTGTCTGTGTGTGTGTGTCTGTCTGTGTGGCTGTCTGAAAAGTATCATCTCTAACACTTAAACAGAATGGATATTCTACATAGGAAAACCAATAAGGTTTAATATCTGCAAGACTTTTCGTCTGCAATTATCTTCAATACAAACATCAGAATGAAATGATTCTAATAACGTTAATAAACTTAGAACAATGTCAGAACAACATGTTGCAGAACAAGAAAATGGAAATGTACAAAACAACCATTCATTCAAAAGTCATTATTTCTTCACAAATTGTGTCTCTTCAGTAGAATTACTGAATCCTTTCATTTTTGTATCAAGAGAACAATCTTAATTTTCATAAGGTAAACATGATTTCTCGTTCCTGGGAACCTGACTTCCTGTTTTCTGTCTCCTCGGGTTAAATTAACATGGTTTCCGTGAGTTATAGAAGACAGCCGTCAAATAGCCTCTAAATAAACATTATTATACTTCATATT
>OOFG01073595.1:0-10613 GCA_900323295.1 Molva molva
AACATCTAATCAGCCTCCTCCCTCTCACCCACACACACACACACACACACACACACACACACACACACACATTCCTAGAGAGGCCGTCCCAGAGGCCTGGGTCACTATTGTAGCCAGGGCTATGGACACCCGAGCTGGATAGAGGTCTCTCCAAACCTACTGGGAGTGCTGACATTGGCTGCAGAGCGAGGGGGGTTTGTTGGGGACGGGCAGTTCAAGGCGGACCGCCATCCAAGTGTATTCTAGGTGGTGATTTGTGTTACTAATGAAGGTGGGCTGATCCCCACCTATAGAGATGTGAGGGCCAACATTCCTCCTCCCTGCTCTATAGGTCGGTCTGGTGATAGGGGAGACATAGAGTGCTGGGGGATGCACAGGGGAGAGGGATGGGGTGCGTGTGCACATAAGGGGATAATAGTGGAATACCGGACGTAAAGAGACTGAAACACAGCATTTTTGTTTCATTGAGCAGTGCAAAGAGAGAGTGTGTGTGTGTGCATGCCTGTGTGTTTGTGTGTGTATGTGTGTGTGTATTGTTGTTTGTGTGTTTGTGTGTATGTGCCTGTTGCTGGTATGTGTATGTGTGCTTGTGTGTTTTAATGCACATGTGTTTGTCTGTCTGTGTGCGACGAAGATGATTGGAAACATAATTTTTGTACGTACAATGATGAACAGAGAGACTAGAAAAACATCTCTTTAAAAGGCATAGCCAATATTGCATTCATCAGAGATTAATTTTTCACAGATGAAATCACTAACAAGCCAGCAGGCCCTGTAATGAATAAATGAACGAGAGAGAACAGAAAACAGCCTTGAAGCTTCAGCTAATGTGGAGGATCTTCTGTAAAGAGAAAAGAGGGCCGATGCAAAGCAACCATGAAATTAAGCCGGGAAAACATTCACACAATAAATGCAAATTAGGTCAAATGTGTAGTGACATATTCTGAGTGTTTTGGCTTGAATACACAGGAAATCCAGGCCTGGGTACCACTCTCATTACTTCCAAATGTCATGTGCATTAGATTGCATGGAAAAGGTGCATTGTGCGGTGTCCATTTGCAGGGTAATCTACATGTAATGGCACCCTCACAATGTATTTTTTTAAATTTATTAAGTAAGTTAGTTAAAGCGACCAAAACTTCTTAGGTTGGAAGTTAATGGAGTATTTTTGCATGTACATGGCCCCTTGTTCAGAATAACATCAATGTTAAATTATAGGTACCATTATTATAGGTACCATTATAAATTCGAAAGTTATCTAATCAATTCTTTCAAGTAAGTCAGGAGGGGTGAGTACGTGCCATGAGTAGCTAGCAAATAAATGAAAGGGCATTAACAATGGTAGTCATCCCTGGACTTACAATTGTGTCTTTCACCTTCAATATACAATGAAGATGTTGGCACTATATACATCCTTACCGAATCATAATCTATGAGCTGCCATGTTTTAATATGTTCAAACAGAGATGGGGATGGTTTTCAACAATTTCAGAACGACTGTCTGTGTTAAAAAGGGTTTAGCATAATGTCTGCCAGCTTTAGTTCCTCATAAACAACTCAACTAGTTTTAATTTCATTTCCACGAGTAAAATTTAGATAAAACGGCGGCTTGCCACTTGAGATTGGTTTTATGGTTTGAGTTATTCAACTGAATTTCTCTATAACCCAAAAGGGAATGTTGTTATTGAAAATCCCATCTCATTGTTGTAAGTTATACTGCATGCGAGCACAGCCACGCTAAATGTTTCCTAAAGGTTCAACATCAAGTTGGTTAGCTGTTTTTTTCTTGGGGGGCCATCTGAGCTATCGCTGCAACTCAGGCACAAAGCCAACAGCCACCACTACAGGCCCAAATGAGACATCTCCTCAAGACAAAAACATTATCAACGCCTCGGGATGGCAGAGGGAGGTTCAGTGCAACTGAACAACTGAATGAACCAGAACAAGAAGGGAGAGGAGGCGAACACCAGGCCCGCCCCGTGGCAGCTGTGGCTCCGTCTCCTCTCTTGCATGCCTCTGACAACAGGGAAGCACAAATTACCACAACGGAACCAATGGGGGGCTGCCAGTGGATTTACGCAGGGCTTATCTGTATTCTGGACCCCGCGCACTGAGGCCCACCGGGGGCTGGAGTCACAGGCCGAGAGCCAGCCCACAGCTGTTGCGATCAGCGATTCAAAGGCACCCGTGGCATGGGTTAATGACCAGCTCAGCCATGGGCGAAAGGCGTAGCGTGAAACTTGCAGTGTATTTTTTTATTTACTTATTTTTTTTGTCACACACATAAAGTGCCAAACCGTCATGGGTTTACGAGACACCAAAAGTAAAGTTGCAGGGGTCGGACGTTTCATTACATTTCAGTTTATACACACACACACACACAAAGGCAAATGTGATTGCTAATGTGTGTTTAATAAACGACGTAGGCGCTAACAGCCCTTCGATAAAGGGTTTTAGAAGCTACTGCATTCAGGGCATTCGCCGCACGCACTGACACATGTTTCCATGACTCCCGTGGCCTGTCTCCACCCCGCCATGCTGCAGGTGTCCAGGGGGACGCGCCTCGTCATATGCAGCGCTCCGGCTCTCAAGCTACTGGTCATCTGGTCCTTCTCTGTTGGTCTCTTTTGGTCTCTCTCGTTGTTTCCCTGTTCTGCGGGGGGGCCATTTTTGAATCTCTTGCTGGGCTCTTCCATCACCACTACCCTCTCCACTACTCTTCTTATGTCGCCTGGTGGTTGGCTCTCGCTGAGCATTTCTTTGGTCCATCATGGCTGAGGCGAGGTGATTTAGACGGGGCACAACTCAACGTTCCTTCTTTTGTGTTTCAATTGGATCAACTTTGACCGAAGGTTTATGGCGGCATGAGTCCCCATACACACTCTCCTTTTGTGAAATGAAATTTGCCTTACTGTTTACTTTTGTATAATATTGCATTGGCTAGGTTAACCGCATTGGTATGAGTTTGTTTATGTGTTTATATATGTGGTTGCTGGGTTTCATCCCTTAAAGCTGAATTGTAACGTGATGTTTTTGTTTACTTTTTGTAAAAACGTGTTAAGTAACATTATTTTTTCTTCCACCATTGTAATTATCATGTTGGTTGTTACATGTAGATATAGTTTATGTTTTAGCACTTTGTGGTGTCTGGTGGTTCTGTATTATCAGCAAAAAAACAAGGCGAGAAAAATGTAGAGGGTGTACTGCCTTCAGAGGACTGGCCAGATGAAATATCACCCTTCTCCTCCATATCCACACAGTGAGTAATCGGCCCTCATAACTCCTACAGTAAAAACACACTGCACCTACTGCTCTTGTAACATTACAAAGGGAGGTGATGTTCAAGGTCCAATAAAAAGCTCATTGAATGCACTTCAACCAATCAGTTTTACTTTCTGAGCTACTTAAAAGTATAATTCTTAATTTTTTTGTATCGCTTCTTGATTACTTCTAGACCTGTACGCAAAAGGGTATTGAATTAAGTAAATATATATATATATAAGATATGAGTCACCACAGTGACTGAGTGTGTTTCAATGGGCAAACTTTTATAACGTGACATTGTCATGAACCTGTTGTACGCCATGAAAACAACACACCTTCGCTTTTTCCCCCTCGCTTCATAATGAAGCGAAGCGTCAAATTATCTTTTTTTTATGCGGTCCAACAAGGGTCGACAAGAAAACAGAGGATACGGAGCAACAGGGCTCCCCCCTGTGGTGAAAGCACGCAGCTGTCCATTTCCTCAGTACGCCAGAGAACGAACGTCTCCGTAGCAACAGACCTACATAGCAACTACCACTTTTTTTATACAGATAATCTTGTCTTGTATGCCTTGTGTCTTTGGTTCTTGGAAAGAGAACATACCTTCCTAGTAATATATTTTAAGCCATGGATATCACAGGCCTGTAATGTTCTGTGCTTGATAGCTGATTCATACATGAATTATTCCAGGTTGGAAGAATGAAACTCACACCAATCACAACCACGGAAGGAAATGTGAAAAAAGATAAGAAAATTCAAACAGAATATATATAGACCAACTAAGAAGAGGTGGACTTCAAAGCCTTCTGCTTTCTATTTAAATGGAAACACCTATCTACCATAGAAACAACACACACAAACACCTCAGACACACACACACACACACACACACACACACACACACACACTCTTCCTCCGACTTAATCATTTCCACAATGCATGATGACTCATTCAGAAGGTGGAGGACCAAATTGAACTGGACAGAGCAAGGAGCCTGGCTCAGACCTTGCCATTGCTGGCCAGCTAAAATCCAATTTCAGCCCCACAATGCAAAGCTTGTTTGACCAGTCCCGACGAATGATTTAGAACGCCACCGCAGACTGTCCATCACCTCTCCACGGGCCCCGGAGGAGCAGTGGAGTGAAGCACTCTGGGATTGAGCCTCGCTAGGAATCAGGACTCAAATGATAGGCTACTATTGCTCTGGAATACATAAATCAATGTTCTACGTCCGGCTACAATTGCTCACAAAAGCACCACTGTGGCAACATGTTTTCTCCTGAAGTGCATTGTTTTTTGTCATATATTCTGTGTACTCAAAAGTTTTACATATAATTCAAATCCAAGTTGTTTGACTTTCTTGAGTTGAAGAATTGTAGCTATGTAAACTTCTAGCAGCATCGCGCACCAATGAGGCAAATGAGATTCTCTTTTATGTTTATGAGTCTCTTTCGACTAAGTCAAAACATTTCCAAACAGACGCTTGTTGCTCTCTCGGTCTGTCCTATATTAGCGCGGCGGCTGCCAGCTAGCTCGGAGCCACCGTGCAGAACCTTTATCTCTGCTACACGTTGGTACAACTTTGGTAGATCACTCCTAGCTATCGACCCAAATGTGTCAGATGGTTTTCAGATGTTTCGCTGTAGTTTTAAAAAGGTTGTGGAATTATTTAAAATGTTCTGTGTAGCATATATTGAATATAGGCTACTATCAGGTAGACTTATAGTTCTTATACATATTTATACAGACCATTACTTGTTGGTACCATTGCCTTTGGGACACTGACATTTCAATCCAACTGCAAACTGTTTTATTCACTTTCAACTTAACTGTATTCCCACCAGTAATAATGCTAGACAGATGAATGATGTGTGTGAACTCCACAGTGCAATGTTTTCCCAATGTGAATGTGGGATTTCTGAAAGAAACAAACATCAACCAGCCAAATAAATAAATAAATGCTATGTCATTAACAGAAGCCCGCGAGCAAGGAGAAACCTGTGAAGGCCGGTAATGACGAATGAGAAGTCTGCATCACACACTGAATGACTTACACTGCCTACCTGTTCGGCTCCAGGGTTACCAGGGAAGACAACTTGTCAAATACCTCGCATTATTCCGACGGAAATGAAATGATGTATGGGGTGGCACACATGAATGGAAGGAAATGATTCCATTAGTGAGTGTACAGAATTCTGAAAACTCTGAATGACAACAGTGCACGCACGCCATGTGCACGCATATATACAGTGTGAGATTTGCTTCTTTGTGTAAGATCTGCTGCTCCCACTGCTGTCTGGCTGAGGAATCAAAGACGTGTGTGCGTAAGAAAAAGAAAATATTTTCAAAACCCGATAAATGTCTAAAACATCTACACTTGATTCTGCAATGGCTGATACTTTCTGCTGAGTCATCCGACCTCTGGAAGTCATGTTTGTACGTATTTATACATAGTAATATACAAAATAATACATATACAAACAATATGACATATTGCCATGTGTAATAATTATCATGTCTCTAGTTTGCTGTCATGGCAACAGCTAAATAGAGTAGTTCTGCTTTTCACTGGGAACTGTTGATTAAAGTGAGCTGGCCCTTGAAGAGAACAGCTGCAAGGCTATGGGACATGGGTCAGATTAGTGGAATATTAATCTTTTTAAGACATCAAAGAACCACCTTTAATTGGGTTGTATTTCTGCTTCAGCGTTGACTAGAGAGACCATTAACTGCGGATACGATAAAGCAATAGGAATGAAGGATGGGATTGAAATAACCCTTCTGTAATTATGGAGGACATTTTTCTCTTTAATCCATGCCTGCCCACACTGCTTCAAGGTTTAACTTTCAATGTGGAGACATGCAACGAGTGATTTGTGTACCAAAACAGGCTTCCCCTCTCACACACACACACACAAGCTCTGTTGGAACCTGGCATGCTGTGACTGTTTAACAATAAACACTTTGCTATTGGGAGAAAGTTGCAATAGTAAATTCACAAGATGTATTTAGTGAATACAAGCAAGCCCTTTAAGAGTGTTGGTTTTACAGCTTATCAACCTTTAAATTTTCATTGTGGTCTAAATTCCTCTGCTGATAAAAATGGAGCACCATAGAACCAGCAACAACTGACATTTACAATATTTCGATGCAAAATTAATTCTAAGAGATTTGGGGTGCATCATGCATGTAGGCATAGAAGTTACAGTGACAAACCACACCTAAATAACAAGCTGTGGCTGGGTTGTTACAATGTTTTGATAGGATGATAATCCTAGTTTGGTAGATTAATTAAGACAATCTGATGACTAGGACATGTAAAGCACAATCTACAGTTAGCTGTACATTCAGCGTAACCCATTTTATCAACTGGTAAACATTATCACCATAGGCACCACTATCACAGACGGAACACAAACAAGGGGCAGAGTCAAAGATACTTTTACTTTGAAAACCATCAGTGCTATGTCAATTCAGAAGAGCTACACCATGTTGGCCAAAAAGAAAAACACAACCAATGAACTACGAATGAACACAGCAAATATGACCGAACTCTGCATCACTTTAGGTGTAGTCATGATAAACACCAAATTACCCACCATTGGAAAAAAACGTAGTCGTTGATGCCAATATACAAATTGGGTCATAGATAAAGATGCCTCAATATAGATTGGATCACAACAAGAACTCCAGATAAAACAGTCAATGATAATATATATATTTGATAAAAACACGTTTCAAAGAACGCACTTAAAGCAAAATGCAAAGAGATAGACAAATGATAGCAGCTCAGAAACGACGGAAAATAAAAACCGACCAGCAGTCAGTTAAGAGGCAACGTTAACGTGTACAGTTTCAACGATCATCTTCAACAGAGAACCGAGACAAACGTCCATATCAGTCCTTATATTCGGTGTATTTTTTAGCGGACCCCTGCACTTTGCTCGCTGGGTATTTCAGTCGATTCATGGCCATTTTTCGGAGCACGGCTTGTGGCAAGTCGACGTGGCATTTATCTGCCAACTCGACCAGATAGATCAAAACATCACTCAGTTCTTGGCCGAGATGGTCCCGCTCGGAGTCGGTCCAATCGGGCAAGCCCTTGGCGACCTCCCCCCGCCACTGGAAGAGCTCGGACACCTCACCCACCTCTCCAACCAGGGCCAGAAGCAGGTTGCGGGGTTGGTGAAACTGGTTCCAATCCCGCTCATCTGTGAATTCAGCTTGGAGTCGGCGAACTTCTTCAAACGTGGGTTCCTTACTGAAAGTGAACTTCTCGTCTCCACCTACTCCATTCTTCAGCATGGGACGGAGACGTTCGGTTAACGTTACTCCATTTAACTCTTCACCGTTTGACCCATTGTAGGTTTTGTGATTGTGGTTCGATAAGGTTGACAAATCGTCTTTATGTCCGTTAACTGCGTCTCCATTTGTTGCCATTTTCGCCATAGTTAAGAGTGTAAATTATGAATAATACAAGAACTGTAGAAGCGGCACCAAAAAGTACCATGCGAAATACTCCCGCCAGTTACCAACCCGGAAACGATGTAAACCCCGGAAACAGGATGTGCATTGGACGTATTTTATGTATGCATGACTTTGTAGTTTACTTTAGAAAACGCTCTGTTCAATTAGCCCTACGACCTTACCCAAGAACTACAGCTCCCATCATCTTCCAACCGTATCATTACAGACAGCATGGCCGCCTGCACTGTCCTAGTAACTCCCCTGCTGTATGTCAATAAACAAAGCGCTTTATTTTATCTTAAGGCTTGCAATATACACAGACAATGTTTTACTAAGAAGATAAGCACGTCTGTTTCACGATGCACTAGCCAAGCCCACCTACAGAAAAATAGGTAGGTAATGTAGCGTATGACTTCTTGTCCGTTTCAGGATCATAAATTATACTGTGTGTTATGAATGTAGGCTATACATTATATGCATGGGCTTTTATTGTTTTCAGAATAGTATAGCGAACAGCCTTTAATAGCCATTCTCAACGCTGAAATATGTACTTGTCTGTCTTTACCGTAGTCGTCAACATGAGCTGGTCGGTGTAGTTGGGCTGGAAATCCATGCGCAGATTCAGTCCAACACGAAACTCTTCTCTGCGTCTAAAGTCGGCTTCTCTGCACCGCCAAATTCCCTGGTGTCATTCTTTGACGCATCCTTGCCGGGGACACTGCCAGTAATTATTTGTCTTACATTAACAATGGCTTTAATTTAAATGTTTACACTTTCATGGCTGTAGTCATTATAAAGTAATTAACACATTATGTTCATCTGTACTCCCAGGTGCTAAACAGACGATGCGTCGAAGCAGCAGTAATGACAGCCCTGGCGCTCAACTGTACCATCAACAAGAAATCATTTTTTGACAGGAAGCACTACTTCTATGCAGACCTCCCTGTGAGTGGAAACTTTACGGTCTAATTTGCTGTCTTCTGTGATAAGTGTTTACAATTTAATATACAGATTAATCCAAAGGGTCTGGTGGGAAGGAAAATGCAGCCAATTGGGCAATGCATATTATGCTATGTTTTGATTTGTGTTTCTCCCTATTTTCTTCACATGTTTTATGCATCAATCCCTGGGCCATAACTCGTGATTTCTGAAACAGTAAAAATGTCCCTTGTCATACATATAATTGCGCACTTTGTTATTTGCCAAAGCCTAAAATATTTCTCAAATGGGATGGATAAACTTTCTTGCAACCATTCCATTGTAACTTAATGGCAATAGTATAATTTAGACCTAACATTTCCTATATTTTGTTCACACTACTTTTTCTTATAGACAGCAATACACTGGAAAAGTCATTAAATATATGTTTAATTTCCTCTGTATGGTTGTATTTTACCATGCCCTTTGAAAGTTATACCAAATAAGACAGCATGGAATATTCCACTCTCATACTACATAAGGAGAATGCCTATGAAAGTTGATGTTATTGAGTCACCAACAATTACTGAAATAGGTAATGGGTTCATCACTTTTCTAGATTTTCTAATAGTTTATGGTAAAATAAAGTGTCGTCCTGGCTGGTCACATGATTGTATGGGTCACAGATTATCAAATAAATTGTAAATATAAAAAAGAAGATCAAATTAAGCCAAGGGCGTCATACATGTGGAAAATACGATCATAGTGACATAGCATGGGTTTCTTGTCCTTTCAGCATTCTAATATTTAGTCATCTATCAGTGTAATATGGGAAACTGTTTCCTCCAGACCACTGCCAGTCCCATTGATTGTATTTCACCTGCATACATTCATCGTTTTCACTGTTCAAACCTGAAGCAATGTCAGGAAGAAATTTCAGATGTATTGCTTAATAACTTGATTTGTTCATCAAGTTCATCATGTTGCGCTTTTGGCCAATTAAGCTGTGAGCGCGTAATTGGCCAACAGCAAACATAAACTTAGCCAGCACTAGTAAACATTTGACTGTAAAGGTTTCAAATGAACACCGTTAAGACCGGACCCTGAAAACAAAAACAATTCTGAAAGTCTCATTCACATGCACAAATTAGTTTATTTTCGGTAGAATATCTCTGTAACACAACAGGAAACAAGGCATAACTCCGCCCCTGTCAATTTTTGCTTTCAAGCCCAGGCTCTGTGCCGTCTTCCCCCAGAAGTCTTGCTATAGCATGGTAGGACTGCTGGATCTAAGATTACTTGAGGTGTTATTGATGAGTCACGCAACAAATCCCAGCGTTTATTCGCTCATTAAATAAAGTCCTGGCACATATGTTATGTTTATCAAAACAGTATCATCAGTTCATATATAATATAGTCCTCTGTTCACTCCACAGTTATGGACCACCGACACAAATAAATAATTACAAGTTCCTTAAAATACCAAGGCTTTGAAATAAGCCCGATGTGGCCTTGATGTTGCGTGCATGTTTCCTAATGAGTGAAATAAATGTGTTTTTGTGATGCGTCTGAACAGAATGAATAATGAGGGGAATAAACAGGCAGTCCAACAGTGAAAACTCATGCGTGGGTCTATCTAAACAAGTATGTCACCTTTTTATAATGGGTTTCAAACGTCAAGACGTCGGCGACGGGTATAGTGTGTTAGAGATCATTAGTCCCCATAACGTCAACAGTGTGTGTCAATACATTTTATTGATTGTTTTCACACTACAACACACGGAAGTGTGGAAATGCTTGAAGACTTTAAGTGAGATTGTCTTTGAAAAAGACAAGCATCTTCAAAGGAACAGAAGGGCAAAAGCTTGCTTTGGGATATGTCATTGTTTACAGAAGTCAGACACACAGTTTACATTTTATTCTCTTTATTTTCTCGTGGAGGATGTGTCAGTGATTGATCTGTT
>OOFG01073596.1:0-10582 GCA_900323295.1 Molva molva
GGGCTGAAGTGTGTTGAAGTAGTTTAGAGAGTGAGTGGAAGGAGGGAGGCGGGGCCACAGGTCAAGTGACAAGCATTCTGAGGTGTCATGTGGCGCCCATCTCAGCACATTAACAGCTGAGTGCCCTTAAACTAGAGGGGAGAGAGCAGGGTTCCTCATCCTGCTGGTGGCCTGTGTCTTGTCCTGAGTATAGCGACTAGTCGTAGCTCCAGGCCACTGTGGCTTTGCATTTGACAGTGACTGAGACAGAGTGAGAGTGTGTGTGGTTTCTCTCCTGACCCATCTGAGCAATATCCATCTTACTGGTGCAAGGTGAAGGGGAACATGATATGGATTCTTTGCTAAAAAGGACAATTTCCTTCATGAATTGTGAATGACATTGGCGGTTTGATGAAAAGATATTGAGTTTAAAAGGCAGCAATTCAATTCCCTATTCGAACAGTGGTTACTGACGGCCCAACGATAGTTCAAAGCTCACTCATTCTTGGAAGCTCTATTATCTACTCAAATTGTGTCACTGATTGACACAATTTGAGTAGATAATAGATGTGAAAATAGCTGAGATTTTGTTAACCTTAATTATTTTTAAAAGTTTGCTTATATTACTACTATGTATGTCAATTATGGCACCCATTGCCCTCCTTACCATCCCTGGAAGGAGGGATCCCCCACTCCCACACACTCCCACACACTCCCCCACTCCGCGTTTCTTCTCAAGGTTTCTTTCTTGCTAATTAAGGGAGTTTTTTCTTGCCTTTTCGGGGGCTAGGGTTAGGGGTGTGTCAGCAATATATGACCTGTTCAGCCCTTTGACATTGTTATTGTGATTAAGGGCTACAAATACAATTGACTTGACTCGACTCGACCTGACATTTGTGTGTGTTATAATAACACAACAAGTAATAGTTTACACATTAATAACCTTTTACTCCCGAACGCACTGTTAAACCATATTGAACATGCAACAGATCGTCCATGTTGCTGCACCAGACCCACCCTGATGTGCCTTCATAAAGGGACTTTGTCCAGAATGAGTGATCAAACCTACCTGGGAATCTCCAGAGAACGCATGCCGACGTTGTCATCAACAATGTACCGTCCGGCGGATGTGTCCAAGATCACACCATCTTTATACCTTTATCAGGATCATAAGGGGATTAGACACCCATGCATTGCTGTCAAAACCTGCCATTCATGCATACCTGTGGTACATTAAAGACATTCTACTTCTACAGTAAAAGCAAACTAGGTTCAGGACTAACATATTATTTCACATTATGTTGAATTTCAATATGTACACATTCTATGAAAAAAACAATAATGATTTAATTCATAGATAGATAGATTTAATTGTATTTTCCTTAAAGTGGAAATAAATTGTAATAAAATAAAATAAATAACAAATACATTTCCACAGACAAAGGGATCCATGTTGAAACATAGCACATATACATGGTATACAGGACTTAATAATACAATACAATTTCATATTGTATGGTATAATTAGTAACGACCGACTGATCTTAAGTGAATTACCATTGCACAATAGGAGCGGGGAATCCCTCCACAGTACAGAAAAGCTTGATGGGGGTGTTCTCGAACACGGTGTGGGACCTGAGCCTGACCACGAACTTTGGGCCCCTGATCATGGACTCCTCACGCACATACTTCTCCACCATCTTCTTCCTCACCTGAACGCCAACCAAGAACAATGAGGGCCGATGACCGCCAAATGCAGGTATTGGTTAGCACTGATACCTTTCATACTATTTAGTACTTAATTGTATGCATTTCCAACCTCTGCTATACCAAAGGCCTATATGTACTTTTAAATTTACTTTTTTATTTTAAAATGTAATTTCAGGATTTTTTTGTAATAATAATGAGAATAAATTTGATTTATATAGCGCCCTTCAATAATCCCCAGGCGCATGTAGTAGCTACAGTAAGAAAATATGAAACTAAAATGTGAGAAGAAAAACGGTATTTGCCCACACCCAATTCCTATGTTCTCTGTTGTCAGTGTCTCTCTTTGTTCAGGTGTTTCCAGTCACAGTTTCCATGTATTTATGTATTCCACATCTTTCCTATGACTTAGGAACACAGAGGGCGTAAATACACGGAGGACTGTCACCATCGCAGTGACGAGCGGATTTCAACGGCAAGGCGTTGAATCCGCTAAATCCACCCTAAGCCCACAATTTCCATGACATTTCCTTCTGCTCAGCCGTTTGGTGTTGTCTGTCAGTACAGTTTAACTCTTCAGATCCTCAGTATTTCAAAATGTAAAACCTCTTTCTCTTGGCGATTATGTATATGGTAATTATCTTCTCCCTGCCATATAAACTAATCATATTTACCATCAACAGAAAATCTATGGTATAGGCCGCTAGAGAAGCTATTGTGTATTGTGCTTTGGACCTCTAGATATTCTTTACATAATTTCACGGGGATTAAGCATGATGTTGCCATGTGACATAGCCGTGTCAGTTAGCCTGCTAAGAACCCCCACAGAGAGAGAGAGAGAGAGAGTGGGAGAGGGAGAGGATGAAAGAGAGGGTTGGAGAGAGAGAGTGGAAGAGAGTGACGGAGAGAGAGTGACAGAGAGACAGAGGGAGAGAGAGAGAGAGAGAGAGAAATGGAAAGGGTGGGGGAGAGAGAGGATGAGAGAGAGGGTTGGAGAGGGAGAGAGAATGACAGAGAGAGAAAGTGACAGAGAGAGAGGGAGAGAGAGAGAGAGAACCAGACAGAGAGAGATAGAGACAGAGCAGCAGGCCGGGATCCTTACCACTCCCTGGATGCGAACTGTTGCTTTATGCTGATAGTCGTCCACCACTGCCTCAGAGCTGAAGGCACACAGACAGTCACACTCGTCGATGGGGATTAGGAAAAATAGTAATGGCTGGCCTGAATATTGACTGGATACATGGAACGGCTGAGAACTTTGTGAATGTTTGTTTGTTTTCCAGGATTTACACAAACACGATAATATTCAGTTTTTTACTTGAAGAAAAGTTGTAGTAAAATGCACGGTAGTAAGTTTCAATTACATATTTGAGATAAATGGCTGACAGTCTGCTACATTAAAAAAATTACTTTAAAAATAAATCCATAAAAATCCTCATAAAATCCTCTACTAGTAGCATAGAGTTTAAAAGAGTATCCCAACTGATCCCAACTGTCCAAGTATAAAATAAATCAGTTCAATAAAAAAGAACTAGCCTAAATTTAAGAAAAACACATTTTTAAATAACAGTTAATGTAGTTTAAAGTTAATAGAGAACCACTGAAATGGATTGAAAAAAAAGCATATTGTATAAAATTGGCATTTGTACAACACAATCTGCATGGCTAAATCCATTCTCAATAAAATGTGTTTGACAAAAGTAAAGCACATAAACAATTGTTAGATTGTGGTTTAGGTTAGTTCTTCCATCAGCTGGCAGATAATTAGTAAAGTAAAAGCAAGATTGAGGCTTGAGTCAGTGAAAGAAGAAGAGTTGCTCTTTATTGCTCACACACATACATAGACGCAAACTCACACAAAGGACAAACACAAACACAGGTATGAACACACACTAAAGACATGAACACGCGATTTAGAGAAAAAATATTTTAGTATAATAGTTAAATATAAAGTATAATATAAAATCTTCTCAAAAAATATAATAGTTTTTGAGAAGAGCTGTCATCAGTATTAAAATGTGGAGCAATGAGCTACAAACACACAGTAACGCAATTTTACTTAAAATTGTACTGGCATAAACTTAAAAGTGCAAAAAAAAACATAAAGATAATTTATATTGGGTTGGTTTAGCCCTCTTTTTATACAAAACGAATAAACACAATTGATAGCTAAAGTATCTGATGACTGGAGTTGATCATATACCTAACATTTCCTGCAGGATTATTTGTATGACTTAAGAATACAATACAGTTTTTTAGGTGTCCTTTCTGTTTTAAAGCAATTGTATGAATGTGGGGAAAATTGTTTGTGTACAACAGTTAAAAAGCTTGTTATCATTGATTAATAGCGTCAAGTTTAGATATAAACATACTATAAGGGCATTTAAGAAGCATTTTAGAGGTTTTTAAGAGTTAAAGTTTGCGTAAACCCTGAATTAGTTATAAATAGTAGGTTAGGTTACAAATGGAAGACCTTTGTTAGACTAGGCCTACTTCATTAGTACCGTATTATTATTATAAGTGTTACTAGTACTAGTATAAGTACTAATACCACATCTTTCTGGTTTTACAGAGTATTACGTTGTTACGTTATTTAGTTACACTTAAAACTCTATAAGTCTAGTGTTGTACAACTGTACCTGCTGTATTCTTTAACCACATATTTACTCTGTTTGTGGTAGTATTGGTGGTTGTAATTCCCAGTCCTCATCGCCATGGTGACACTCTAGATACTGGCCTGTGTGACACACAGGACATGAATACTCTTACATTAACACACACGTGTCACACACACACAAACACATGTACATAAACACTGTAGATCATGACCTGTGTGACACACAGGAATATGAATACACACATAAACACACACATGTCACACACACACACACACACGCACACATACACATGCACACACACACACACACACACACACACACACACATAAATACACACATGCACAGTATAAATAGAGATACATAACCCACAGAAATCCATGACATGTTATCCAAATGCAGTCTTGTCTAGTGTGTATGTATTCACCACCGATTTTTATCTATGTTTCTATGTATTTATGTAGATACTCACCATAGATCATGTATCATACATTAGATCAAACATTCACATTTGCATATTTAGACTACAACTTTCTACCTACTTCTGCAGATGTATAATTTTAAAGAGAAATGTCGATTTATTCCAAAATGTCCCCCTGACTAAATGATGCAGCAACGGCACATTGCTTTTTATACTTTATCTTCGAGCCATGATGGTCTTTGTACACATAACGTTCCTGTACATCAGAGATCTGACTCACGATTTACACACATTCCTTAAATAACCCAATGTAAAACACATAATGCATCATGCCCCGCAGCACCAAACTGACATTTCCAGTAAAAAAAAAGGTATGATGGTGTTTTCACACAGCACTTGTGATAAACTAACTGCCACTGCAGTCAAATTGCTATTCATAGAACACCATTGCATCACTGTTCCTCTCTTGGCGAGCTCAAAGCAGAGCCATATATAGAAAGTGTGTCTATTGCAATAATCCAACAGCGACCACATTCGGTCAAGCCAATTATGTTTTTGGTAAGATTGTTAGACCTTTTCCTCAAGCATGATGAAATGATCTTGGTGAAATTTGAACATTTACATCCAACACTACACTAAAGGGAGCAACATAACAGCTACACGTACTGTAGATGAATGACCGTAGATGAATGACATCGAAGAAATAACTGCTAATTATTATAATAAACACAATACAACCACATGCTGAAAGTTACATTGCGCTTTTCAAACGTCTACACCATACATATTTTAATAATATATGTTATACTATAGGCTTAGGCTGAATCTGCCACCCTTCCCACTCTTTATCAGAAGCAACATTACATCATAACTGTCTTGCATCATATACAGAGGCAAAAGAAAACATTGTGGTCCTACAACACTAGTCTGGTGTCAAGTGACAAATGTAAAATTAAACTTTCCTAACTCACAAGCATACATACCTGCATGGCTTGAGTCTGTTTAACAGGCAGTTAAACATACTCATCACTGTAGAGCTTCCACTTAACTGTTCATTTGACTGTTCATTCAGGGTTAGGAATTCCTAACCCTGAAGAAATACTTGAACTTCTGCATAGAATATGCACAATGAATTCCGCCATTTACATCCATTATACTTCATTGACAACAGACTCTTATAAGAAGGTCTGTAAGAGTCTGGTGTCAAAGTATGTATAAGACATACCATTTCTGTCTGAAATCACTGCATGTCTCTTCTATTGTCGTCGACCAGTCCTACATCCCAGCAGGGCAGCTCTGTCATTATCATTCCCCAGTAGCAGACCTCTGTCAGTACTTATACCATGTACCCTGTGTCAGTACCATTACCCTGTACCCTGTGTCAGTACCATTACCCTGTACCCTGTGTCAGCACTATTACCCTGTACCCTGTGTCAGTACCATTACCCTGTACCCTTTGGCAGTACCATTACCCTGTGTCAGTACCATTAACCTGTACCCTGTGTCAGTACCATTACCCTGTACCCTGTGTGAGTACCATTACCCTGTACCCTGTGTCAGTACCATTACCCTGTACCCTGTGTCAGTACCATTAACCTGTACCCTGTGTCAGTACTATTACCCTGTACCCTTTGGCAGTACCATTACCCTGTGTCAGTACCATTACCCTGTGTCAGTACCATTAACCTGTACCCTGTGTCAGCACTATTACCCTGTACACTGTGTCAGTTCCATTACCATGTACCCTGTGTCAGTAACATTAGTACCCTGCATCAGTACCATACCCTGCACCCTGTGTCAGTACCATTACCCTGTGTCAGTCCCATTACCAGGACTTCTCATATGACAGCGAAACGACATCTGAACTTCTACGTTCCCTACAAGAACACTTAAGGACTTCAGGACATAAATCCAAATCCCTCAGCTCCATAACCCATGAATTGCTTAGATTGACTGATAACAAGCATATCTTTCAGTATGTCTATATTGTATGTTAATACAAACCAGCCGTAATCCAAGATAATTCCACAATTGTCAGGAGAGTTAAAATAGCAATAAAATAACAATTCAACGTGTTAACCTCCCCAGAAACGGTAACAAACAATGTGTCAACAAGCAATCTTTTTATATGTCCACTGGGAGTCCATTAAATACAATACTCAGGCAACAAAATCCCCTCTACGGCAAGATCTCCATCCATCTTCATTTTATCAAACCTGGAGAACCTGACTTTATTTGCATTGCTCCTGAAGCATTCACTTCCATGTACATCATATAATACAATCAATGGAAAAACCTCCCATGACCCCATTCATTATCCTATACGTGCTCAGCTTCACCCGACCTTACATCACACGACCCTTCACCCATCATCCTACCTGTGTCTACCTGCTACAAAACAACAATGGGGCAGGTGTACCACGGAACCGATATTGATGGTGGTGGTGGTGGTGGTAGTCCTTACCCCTCGAGATTTCCTGCACCGAGCCTTTCGGTCGTAAGCCTGAGTCCGCAGGGAGTCAGCCTTAACAAGCTGGTGACCAAAACCTCCACCCGTGTGTCTGACAGACCCCCACCCGCCTCTTTGCCAAGGCCTTATAAGGTGAGGGAGCAGCCTATATATATCCTGGCTCCTTCAAGACTCTCAGTGGCGTTAGGGGCCTTCTGCTTAAATACACTTGGCCATTGCAGAGCTCACTGGCGGCCATGTTTTCTCCCTGGCTCCTCATGCTGTGTTGCTATCGCTGATTGGCGACTTATGAGATGATCTTAAGAATATCAGGACATCTGAAGGAATAACGGATGGAGAACATCAGTCACATGCCATCAGAATGTTAACCGTTAACACACACGTCATACATTAGCATTATACTCCAGTTACTTACTCTAGTTTCAGTTTCATTGTACAGGCTGTCTAATCTGACCTATACAGTTTGGGTTTATTATTGCGGCCTATAAGACAACTCTGAGCCTTTCCCTCAGCCGATTCCTTCTGCACAGTCCCCAGTCATCTGGAGACTGCGGAACACTGAACCTTTGCCAGGGGCCTATTAATATAAAGATAGCTACGGTTACAACGCAACTATTCCTGACACAGCTGAGAAAAGTCTTGGGAAGGAAGGACAGACAGCACCACCATTCATTCTGCATTCATTTACTTATTTATTTTTGCAATTGAATGTAAATGTTTTTTTGGTCAGTAAGGCATCACATATTGTATTTCAATCATACTACAGATCATGTGCCCATTTTTAAAGGAAACTTTTAAAGGGAGACGGTCTATTTATGGATTTTTTTAATGACCAGGGTGGGCCCTTTTGTTGTTACTTTGTGACTTGACTTTCTGTCATGCTAGGCATGCTTTGTCTCAGGTTGTCTGGTTACAGGAAACATTCAGGGCACTAGTCAGTTCTCTAAAATTTAAAACAACTCTTGTTATCTGTCTATAAGGTGACACAATAGCACACCTCACCTCAGCATTTTTGTATGTTGATAGTTGAGACATGAGTGAATTAATTCAATTGACTTTTGTTAGTCTTGAGCCCAGGTTCACATACCTACAGTTTTCTCTCTGTATCTCCTAATTTTCCTTATCTTGATGTATCTCTCTTGACGAGCCTCTTTCCTCTTAGTGTAGACCTGCAGAAAAACCTGCCACACACGGTCAAACACAGTTGCGATTCTCCATGGGTATGAAGAGCCCTCAGTTGGTAACATTTGGTATTGCATGCCCAGTGATATAGTATTTATTGCGAGGTTTTATGGGATTTATATGGAAGCACATAACAAAACAGCAGCAAAAGCAACACAAATAACCAAATTGAAATGACTCACAACAACCGCGTTGAATTTAGTTTATTAGTTGTATATTCGACAGAGATTCACTCCAGATCCCGCGACTTCGACTTACTCCGTTTTACGCAGTACTGGCAGTTATTACTGTAGGGACAAACCAAAAGATTGTTTAGAACACTAAAATCCAATAAGAAGAGGTCTGTCTTAATTTTCCAGTGTAGCAATACAATTAGGTAATTATTTTGAGTCACTTGGTCACCTGACATGGAAGCTATAGAGAAAAAAGATGCATTTCCATTAAAATATTCATACAAAATAGAAGAAGCACTCAAAGCCAATAAATAGAGACGAGTCCTTTTTGTAAAAAAAAATACAAAATACAATAAAAAGAGGTGATTCTTATTTGTCCAGTGTAGTAATAATATCTGGTATTGATTTGGCGTCACTGGGTAACATGACATGAGTTATACAAATATACAAATACAAATACAAACATAATAGGAGAAGCACTAAAATCCAATAAAAAGCGGTGTGTAATATTTTTCCGGTGTAGTATTACAGTTCGGCGTTGGTTTGTTGTCACTGTGTCACATGCCATCGACGCTATTGACAAAACTGCCATACTTTTCAAATATTTATGTAATCAAAACACATTTGCAATCAAAATAGGTGCTACATGAGACCAATTTAGTACAAAAATATATATCATAATATATATCATTTTTTTATTTGACTATTATGAGCATGTCAGCACAAAGAAAAAAGTAATGGTAATTTATTGATGGTCCCTAAGTGAAACCCATGTGGTTAAGAGCTAGCGCTCGGAAGTGAACAAACCGTACTCTAACTTAGAACTGCAAACAACACTGGCCGAACCTGAGTATGAAGATGCCGCTGGATCCGGAGTGAATGTCTGCCGAATATCCAACTTAAAACTAACTTCAACGCCGTCTACAACCGCGATGTGTAACCTTAACATAAAATAACTCCACTAAACCTAACCCAACCCCTTAACTTAACCATGTCTAACCTAATATCTAAACTTAACCATCTGAATTAGCAATGTATTAATGTAACGATAGACCTTTACCTAAACTAATTAGCAACGCCGTCCTAGGAAATATGAACTCGTGACCGCTACGACGTAGATGATTGGCTAATGTTGCTTCTCCCCCGAGCATATACAGGAACCTGACTGTTCCTCTCGATTTGGGACACTTCTCGGTTTGTTCTTCTTGGATATTGGAAGCGGTCAATGATAATAGTTTTTTCGTTTTCTCAAGTTTAGGACAAACAATCTAAGGTAGGAGCGATATTCGTGTCGGTACTCACACCGTATGAGGGGAGAAATGCACTTCATTGATTGTCCTTTAGCCATGTTATTATTGTCGTTGTTGGAGCAAACTAGGTGCAGCAGCACAGTGTTGTTTTATACGAGGAAGCAACATCGTATGTAAATGTTTTGAATTGGTCAGCGAAAACCACGATGAATTGATCGGCTCATAGCTAGCTCTACGTTAGCTTGCTTCCTTCACATTAACGTTATATAAGTATGCTTGTTTTTTGTAGTGTTGTGTGTGTGACACACACGCACACACACACGCACGCACACACACACACACACACACACACACACACACACACACACACACACACACACACACAAAATATTGAGGGTGGGAGCTTTATATTAAGGCACGTTGCATGTGTGAATGAATTTAATGACATGTCGTATCTAGGTCAGACATGAGGCTGCCCTGTGTTCTCCTGCTGTGCCTGGGAGCTGCCACGGTCTGTGCTGCCTTTGTGCTGTCACCGCCGTAAGTAACGCTGTGATATGACCCCTGTTGCCGCCACACAGCCACCTTGCCGCATACAGTGCATACGGAAAGTATTCACAGCGCTTCACTTTTTCCACATTTTGTTATGTTACAGCCTTATTCCAAAATGGATTCAATTTATTTTTGTCCTCAAAATTCTACGCACAATACCCCATAATGACAACATGAAAAAAGTTTTTTTTAAATGTTTGCAAATTTATTAAAAATAAAAAACGAAGAAATCA
>OOFG01073599.1:2554-12736 GCA_900323295.1 Molva molva
TGGGTTTTCACATGCACTCACACAAACACACACACACTCACACACACACATACACACACACACACACACACACATACACACACATACACACACACACACACACACACACACACACACACACACACACACACACACACACACACACACACACACACACACTTTACATTATTATTATTGCATTATTATTATTATGGCTATATATTATATACAAAATCGATCGTTTTTGAAATTATGCATTTCATTAAGCAGGTCAGTTTCCAAGGGCACAAAATGTCACCTGGACATCTACTAACTTCAAAACACTGCTTACATGGGGACCCAAACCATCTGAAGACTATTCCTACACTGTGGAATATTCTGTGTAAGTAGAGGCATATTTTGACATACAAAGATTACATTTTAAAGATTACTAATTAAGTCATAACCCATAACAATCCCCCATTTAGACATAAGCAGAAAGTAATCTCACAGAAGGATTGTTTGTATTCAGGAATAGGTGTACAGAACCAATGACCTTGGAAGCAGCTGTGAGATAAGACTCTTATTGATCCACTAAAAGCTTTAAGGGAATAATTGATTTAGACCCTGGATCTTCAGATAGTTACATGCCTCCTTCCTAGCAAATTGAATATGTAATCAATAAAGAGCTGGTTTTAAATGGATTGTTCTTATTTTTAAATGTATTTTGTTCTGTTCCAGGATTGGCCAGGACAGCGAGCGGAACCCCCACTGTATCCAGAGCAAGGAGACAATGTGTGACCTGTCCAGCAGCCTGAGCCAGCTGAAGAAGACCTACATCGCTGAGGTCCTGTCAGAACCTCCGCGCGGAGTGAACTCAGACCTCATCGAGTTTCCCCACACCCGCTCCGAGGGCTTCTGCCCTTACCAAGACAGTATGTGTCCCACACACACACACACACACACACGGAAGCCCACAGAAACATACACACACAGCACACATCCAGGGGCATAGCCAAGAATTTAGTGCCCCAAGAAAGGACATTTGTAAGGACAACTTCTTTGTCGCCCTAATATATTTATTAAAAGCATATAAAAATATATATACTTCACTTCATGTAAACATTGGATACATATCTGCCAACAGCTGGCACTGCTAAATACTTTTTCTTATTTTCCACCTTCACTACTCTCTCCTGTATCTGCATTTGGCTGACAGCATATTACAAAAAGCGTGATGGAAAATACATATGTTGTTTAGTTTTAATATTTGAAGCTTTGTTTTCTTCAGGTTGTGTTATCTCTAGCCACCCCATCTGTTAACTATTGTTATCCAGTTCCCCTTTGTTCTTAACCTTTTGCCTGGGGGGGTCACAAGGACCCCCATATGTTTACGAGAACAACTCCTATACGTCAACATTTCCCTCACATGATGTATGGACAAAGCTATTGCGGGGAGGGGCTGAAACTGAGTTGAAAGGCTGTGAAAATGTATTCTGGGCTCACTCACATAGAGAGGAGACTGGTGTATGCACACATTAAATAGGTATTAACTATTCTGTGCTTTTGTCCTAGACGCAATATCTCATAAAGTAATTGCCACGACAATATCCTCACAACATTTATGCTATTATAACATAATTGTGACTATCTCTGACATCTATACCGAAATCAAACGTATCAAAGTTACAAACGTCCACTTTTTCATTTAAACTTGAAGATTTGTTCGCCAAATAACAATGACTAATTTGAATAACCATAAGAATAAATATAAGCCTGTAGGCTGCAGTAAACCTTGACCTGGATAGTTTTTTAACACACCACTGTAATCAGTAGTTTGGGAGCTTTGATTTTATGTATTGGATGCCTATATGAGAATATGTTTACAGGTCAGTTTGAGTAAAAACAAGTAGTTCAATTAAATCGACCAATGAACCAGGTATATTAACACCAGGTATATTAACACCAGGTATATTAACACCAGGTATATTAACACCAGGTATATTAACACCAGGTATATTAACACCAGGTATATTAACACTGAATGGATATCCTATTTGATATCCATTCCAGGGCTCTTTCAAGGTCTCCTGTCCCTCAGGGCCAGCTTCACCCTGTTACCACATGTGCACACACATGCACGCACCTCACAGACGCTGGCACGCACACACACACACAAACACACACACACTGCACTCCTAGAGAGGAGCTCTTCCACATTTCTTTCTTCCTTACCCAGAGTATTTGAGGATCTACTTCCTGCTGGTTTAGGTCTGTAGAGAAACAGAGACAGACAGGCAAACAGCTTTGAGGTGTAATTCTCGTAAATGGAAAAAGTAGTTCAGTCAGGTCTAGATTACAGTACTAGGAACTGTACTCTCATGTGAATGTGTGCTTTGGCCTTTACAACTGCATTAGACAGGGAGACAAGCAGGCAGGAAGGTAATTAATTGAGCCGGCAGTCAGATAGTTAAATTAATCAAATGTATAGAGAGTAAAGCATAAAGTGTAGCACTGAAAATAACTACGCCTCCAAAGTCTTTTAATGTCTTCTTTTGTCAAACAAACAAGCCAACGAGGCCAATGTGCTGAACCCCCTAAATGGTTTCCTATAGTCAAAATAAGAGCCTCAAGACTTCCTTAGCTCACTTCAAAATAAAGGGTTTTCAATGTAAACAAATTTGTTTTAAATATGAATTAAATATGGCTCCTACAGGCTGTGTAAATACATTTGACATGACTTGAAGCACATGAGAAGAATGATACAGTATGTAGGCTTATTTTGTTCTATCATACATACTCATCGGTCAAGTAAGACAAACAGGCTCTTGTTGAAAGAACAGCGATGAGGAAAGAGCTGACATATCACACCACAAAACCCAACGGGCCAGTTTGTCTGCCAGCCCTTGCCAATGCTCAATAACTTAATACTGCAAACCGTCACACTAACGTTTCTCATCTTTCTTCTTCTTATTCTCCAGCTGATATCGACAGACCTGAGTTTAGGATGGAGGTGGGGCAAGACAAGCAGTCGGTCACGCTAAACGTGACCGACCCGCTGACGGCGCTGTTCGACGGAGAGCGGCAGCTGACCATCCGGGACGTGTTCGCTGACGAGCTTCAGTACAAGGTCACTTACAGAAGACACTCCAGCACCGGCAAGGTACAGCAGCACCCATGGACCCTTGTGTTGTAGCACCAGACATTTAGGAGCTAATGGCACAAGTACGCACAAGTCTACAACGTGAGTTGTGTCTAGTGTATTTGCAGAGACCCCGATCACAACGTCCGTCCTAGCAGGCGTCACATGGCCTACATTAGACCCTCACAACCCTAAGCCCTCAAAAGAACGAACGGTCAGGACAAGACAAGAGCCAACCTTAAAAAAGCTTTCTGAGTTCTAAAAAAGTACAGAAAAAATACAAATTAAAATCTGATTAATAATACATTTGCAAGGTCACTACTTTAGCTTGTGAACACTATTTTCACATACAAGGTAAAATACCATTCCCTCTAGCAGGAACAGGAAAACGGCACAAAGAGAAAGACAATCAACAATTTGGAGGACATAAAGACTGCATTTCCCAAGACGGAAGGAAATTTACATTGCTTAGAGTAGATTTTAAAGTCCTTTCAGTCTCTGTCACTCGTTGGGCAGCGAAAAACACTGGGCATTATTGAATCAGTCAACAAATGAAAACAACAACCTCCTGAAATACATTTGAATAAATAATCCTGGTTTATGCCTTAGAAACTACATTTAGAATGACTTCAGAAGAAGTTACAGTGTGAGTCTGGTGACTCACACGTTCCCAGCAACAACAATAAATCATAATTTGTAGCAAATCAACAATATGAATATATTATATTAAAGCATTTTGTCAATTAGAATCCAGAGGATTATATTTTTATAATATACTCCAAGAAGGAGTATTATTAACCATACTTTTCAACATAATGATTCACCATGTTTTCTACGTATTCATGTTTAACCTTCATGTTTTTAAGGTTTTTCATGTAAACATATAGGTCTTTGAAACAATCATGTCATCAATTAGTGTACTAACTACCTCATAGGCTGCATGAGCATTCCGGCGTTACCATACTGACGGCAAATCAAAACCACCAAAATACATCCAGACATTTAACCCCCCCCAACCTGTTCGCTCCTCTCCCCCAGAAAGAGTACACCTCCGAGGGCAGTGTTATAGAGCTGACCAGACTGGACCGGGGGGAGAGCTACTGCTTCAACGTGCAGGCCTTCATCCCCAGCCGCAAATCCGGGAAGCAGCTGGGCGAGCTCAGCCGCACCCAGTGCTCCGAAGGGAAGAAGTCCTTCACCGATGGTGAGAGAGCGAGAGAGAGAGACTTATCACGGCATGTTTGTACCCCAGATGACACTCCTCGACTGGTGCCTAATGAGATATAACATGATCAATTACGTCCTTGTCCGTGATATGATTCAATAAGATATAGAATAGAAGTAAATCATATAGAATGCGTAGAGCGAGAAGGGACTAAAGTAGAACGTATGCTCTGAATCGGGATAAGGGGGCTATTCAGTACACATTTTTGGTGGACTTGTGATAGAATGGAGTAGAATAGAATAATGTTTTGCTGCATCTTGGCTAACAAGTGGATTTAATTTGAATGAAGTAGAATAGAATAAGCGATGAATAGAATAGATTACCTAATATAATGGAATATGTGCGATGTCTGGAATATCTTCTGATTCCCTAAATGCAATGTGGCTCAAAAGTGGATTTGAAAGTAGAGATGACAGAGTTAAGAGTTCACAGAGGGGTTTTCAAAGAAGGGAAGTAGACTTCTTAACAGTGGTCCACACAATGGAGAGCTAGGTAAAGAGGAAGGAAGTGTAGGAAGAAAAATATGGGGCTTCGCAATACATACTCCAGCTGTCTCATTTATCTGCGTATCACACAATCAGTGGTTGGGATGTGACAAGCGCTTGCTGCGAATAGTTTTTAGGGTGAAAGTGATACAGAGTCGCCAATGTGATGTCAATACATCCAATCTACTAAGCTATCCTAGGGTGTACAGATATGCATAGTCTCTATCAATAGGCTAATAACATTATGTATATCTTAAGACTAACTAAAACAGCACCTATAGTAGTACTAGAATCAGGATATTGCAAAACTTGAAACACCATACTGCAACATTTCAACATTAGTACTTTTAGGAAATGAAATGTGTTTGTTCTTTGTATAAATACCCCAAGCATGACAGAGATGCATCACTCTGGGGTCAAGGCTACGGGGTAAAGAGGAAAGGGGTTGATTGACAGGAGAATCGATGATGACTGGATCATGGACTTTGTATTTTGACTAAAGAAACAGTGCTACTCAGCAGTAGCCTACAGCAGCTTGCTTTAAAATAAGAAAGCTGAATATGTCATGTTTATGACAAGGTGGAAAATAACGTCTATTTAAATGACAATGCTTGTCTGGTTGATTGAAAACATTGTACCCGTCTCCCCTTGCTTCACTAAAATAGTTTGTAAATCATTTGTAAAAATGACATCCAATTCTGCAGTAGAGCATTTAGCATGAGCATGCTCACGCCACAAATGTAAACAAAAGCAATGCATCACTTTCGTCTTCTGGAATCTATGTGCGTCGTGTCAGCACGGAGTTGGTGAAAGAGTGTGGACAAAACACTGAATGGCCATATTAGTTCTTACAAAATGTCTTATCACAAAGACCAAAGAATAGCATTTTGGTCTTTGTAACAAGACATTAGTACTTTACAGAATGTTTTATCACAAAGACCAAACAATAGCACTTTGGTCTTTGTAACAAGACATTAGTACTTTACAGAATGTTTTATCACAAAGACCAAAGTGCTATTGTTTACGCTCGTGGTGAGGTGTGCTGACGCTAAATGCTCTTTGGCAGAATCGGTCAAAAACGTCATTTTGACAAACTATATTGGTAACGGATGTTTTAGTGAAGTCAGGAGAGTCAATAGTTAGATTGGCCAGACTGGTATGGTCCTTTAAGTCCTGTATGTACTGTAATGTACCGAGTACATAGTAACCCCCCCCTTCTCCCACAGTGTACTCGGTGCCAGTGATCGCTGGGGGCATCCTCTTCATCCTGGCCCTTGTGGCCGTCGTCATCGCGGTCACTGTGGTGTGCTGCAAGCGCCGGAGCAAAGCCCTGGAGAACGAAAAAGAGGGCGACCTACTGTGATCAGTGTAAAACAGAATGTGTGTGTGTGTGTATGGAGGGGGCTGAGTGGGCATGCTACAGTTGCTGAGTTGCATCCAAAGTGCCTCTTCAAAGGGCGGGGAAAATAGAGGGGCCACAGCAAGTTCAACATTCCGCTGTGAGGCACTGGAATCGTACGCTCAAACCTGGTTTCTGCGAAACCGCCTTTTCTCATCCTCTAGTCCTGACCTTCGTTAGGCTACAGTTCTATGCTAACCTGAGTGAGAAAACGTGAGGAAAACGCACTCTTAGTTTCTGTGAATAGTATATATTTTTGTATAAATCCTTAGGAAGACTATTAGGAGGTCCTTGGTGAGCTGATTGTATATCCTTGGTGAACAGTACTGCTGATTTCAACTCTTTGGTAACGGGACCATTGGCTTTTATTTATTTATTGTTCTGACGTCTAACTTTAAATTAACTATGGGAGATTAGGGTATGATCTTGAAAGACTCATTCATGCTACACAATAATGGAAAATCAAAAACTAGTACGATTTATTTTTGTATTTAGCTGTATAATTTATTATTTAAAAAAAGCAATGGAATTGCTGTTTATATATTATGGTGTTTTTTTATATTGTTCAACATTTTTCACACAAGTTTGTATGATTTGTATTGTTAAAAAAATGTAACGTATGTTATAGAAAGAGTTCACAAAATAGAAAAAATATGTTTTTATTTGAATAGGTTTATGTCGATTTGAACACTGATTGACTGTCATGAAATGAATTAGTATAATTTGTAGGTGTAAACAAATAATACTCATTCAACAATACATTCAAAATAAAAAAATAAATTGTTATTTTCTATTATGAGTACCTTGTGTTTATGATTTGTTAATGAACCACCGAAAGCGATAGCTTTCACTCATTAAATCCAACAACACAATAAATTACAGTAGCAGTAGTAGCAGTAGTTGGGTTATTCACCACCAGACACACAGGACTCATACCGGTGATCGAGTCTTTAGTTCCCCGTGTCAAATCGCTGAAAAAAACAAAAAACATTATCAGCTACCACCAAAAAGTAGAATCTAATTCTGTGGGAAACACTGGGCTACCCAACATAACATTATTATTATTATTATTATTATAACATTATCTACGGCTGTTTGGGTAGTCGACTCATATAACTGAGATTGCAAGTTAACGTTATGTGATTTGTGGCAATTTCATTAGAATAAAAAAGACATAACGTGAATAAACGTAACGTGAATATAAATTAAATACATTAACTCGTCCGTGATTTCTGCCTGAGTCACATCCGATTTTTACCAGCAATGGAACTGAAGACAACAACTCCCATGCTCCTCTGCTACTTCACAACACCATCAAACTACGTCTTTGGATTGAGAGATGTTCAAGAACGTAAATCTATTGACTAGCTTAAGTTAACAAATGGTAAATATGGTTAATAAATGGCTGATTTGATGATTCTAAGCTGTGAATTTGACATTTGAACAATGAAACCAACACCTCAAGTGTTGCGCCTTCCCAGTTCTGCACGGTACACACATTTCCCATCCGTTTGTAGAAAGCTAATGGACATTGCTTTCTCTGTGACCTCAAAGTAAGACATTCCTCCAGATGTGTGATTAACAGGGCTGGAGTAGAGTTGCCAGGACAACTGAACGCTGGCCCTGTGATCAGAGGAGGAGTCGCTGGCGACCCCGCTGCCACTGATGACATAGGAGCTCCCATCATCCTCTCTGATGAACTGATGGGAAGGATGAATGTACAGGTGCAATCAAAACTTTGAAAACAAACAATATACATCTTCAGTTGAGGTCCTTACTAATATTTTATTGGAATATACTGTAAGCCTGAAGAGTTATATGTAATATAAAATATGGCCAACACTAAATGTCACCAAGGCTGAGGAGAAACTAAACTACACAATCATACTAAACTCATAGTAAACTCCTATTACACTACACAGTCATATTAAACTACAGTCATACTACACTACAGTCCATAGTAACTAGTCATATTAAACTACACAGTCATATTAAACTACACAGTCATACTAAACTACAGTCATACTACACTACAGTCCATAGTAACTAGTCATATTAAACTACACAGTCATATTAAACTACACAGTCATACTAAACTACAGTCATACTACACTACAGTCCATAGTAACTAGTCATATTAAACTACACAGTCATATTAAACTACACAGTCATACTACACTACAGTCCATAGTAACTAGTCATATTAAACTACACAGTTATACTAAACTACAGTCATACTACACTACAGTCCATAGTAACTAGTCATATTAAACTACACAGTCATACTAAACTACAGTCATACTACACTACAGTCCATAGTAACTAGTCATATTAAACTACACAGTCATACTAAACTACACAGTCATACTACACTACAGTCATACTACACTACAGTCCATAGTAACTAGTCATATTAAACTACACAGTCATATTAAACTACACAGTCATACTAAACTACAGTCATACTACACTACAGTCCATAGTAACTAGTCATATTAAACTACACAGTTATACGAAACTACAGTCATACAAAAATACGATCATGCTAAACTCCACAATCATACTCAACTCCAGTCATACTAAACTACAAGGTCATACAAAACTACAGTCACACTAAACCCCACTGTCTTAGTTGCACACAGTCATACTAAACTCCACAGGCAGAATAAACGCCACAGTCATACTAAACTCCACAGTCACACTAAACTCCACAGTCATATTAAAGTACCGTCACACTAAACTCCACAGTCCCACTAAACTGCTACTCACCTGCAGATCATGGTCATGGCCAGACAGGTACACAGTGACCTGGTACTTTTTCAGCAGAGGACGCAGTCTCTCCACCAGGCAGTGTGTGGGCCCGTGATGGCCGATGGACCACACGGGATAGTGACCAGCGACAACAAGGTAGTCTGATCTGCGTAATGAAGTCACCATAGGTCCTGATTGTTAGTAATGGCCATTCAAGCTAAAACCAACAAGTAAAAAATACAGCATATTTCACAGAGGTGCGTTTTATGTGTCCACCAATAGTAGAGACAAAAAGACAGTAGAGTGAAGAGACCCTGTATTGACCTAGATGACACACACGACATACCTGATGTGAATGTGAGAAACTAGGCCGTTGTTTACCCTGCTGTGAAACCTCTTGAAAAAGGGGTATCATAACATTTTAGGGTTAGGGTGAGGATGTGGGTGCTACATGAAGCAAAGCAAACAGGTTATTTACAGTATTTTTTAAGATCGCTTACACACTAAAATTTAAAATAACCTAGTAAGTGAAACCTAACACTCAAGGAGCCAAACCTCAGCACAGATCTACAAACCTTTCAGCTCATTCTCAGACTCACACTTTTTTTTAAAACATTACACACAGTATTTTGCAAAACACTAAACACACTTCTATACATTAGAAACAGAAATAAAGCATGTCACTTCTTTGCCCTTTCTATTTAGCATACAGTGCATACGGAAAGTATTCACAGCGCTTAACTTTTTCCACATTTTGTTATGTTACAGCCTTATTCCAAAATGGATTCAATTTATTTTTGTCCTCAAAATTCTACGCACAATACCCCATAATGACAACATGAAAAAAGTTTTTTTTAAATGTTTGCAAATTTATTAAAAATAAAAAACGAAGAAATCACTTGTACATAAGTATTCACAGCCTTTGCTCAATACTTTGTTGTGGCACCTTTGGTAGCAATTACAGCCTCAAGTCTTTTGGAATATGAAGCCACAAGCTTGCCACACCTATCTTTGGCCAGTTTCGCCCATTCCTTTTTACAGAACCTCTCGAGCTCCATCAGGTTGGATGGCGAGCGTCGGTGCACAGCCATTTTCAGATCCCTCCAGAGATGTTCAATGGGATTCAAGTCTGGGCTCTGGCTGGGCCACTCTAGGACATTCACAGAGTTGTCCTGAAGCCACTCCTTCGATATCTTGGCTGTGTGCTTAGGGTCGTTGTCCT
>OOFG01073614.1:0-11235 GCA_900323295.1 Molva molva
ATACAGCATATACGCAACCTGTGCTAGTGCCCCGCGGGCTCCTTCATGTAAAAATATCAACGGTTTAAGGACATTTGAAAAATGTTCTCCCCACAGGTACACCAGTATCATTGACTTGATCTTTCCTGCTGATTCTTCTCCTTGTCTCCAGTGCCTGGTGCATGCTAATTCCACTACCGAACAGTGTCCTCTTCCTTATGCTTTGTGACCTCAGTGTTTGTAAGAGCAGGAAAGACAACACTGAAACTCTCAGAGGGTTACCTTGATACGAGGGAAGAGAGTTGGATGTAGATGTAGCTCTCTGTAGATGTTATTAGCTTTTACTTACATCTTTCTACATTCTACAACATAATTTCGGATCCATTGACATCTGTACCGTCAACGACGGGAAAACTGACAGGAGTGATGGCCAATCCTATGACTGACTGGCCATCACTCATCAATCCTCTCACCAATTACTGAGGCTCTGTCACTTCAGCCCATTCAATTTGCATAATTATTTACTAATGCAACACTCAAGCATGCAGGAAGTGAAATTACAAACGTCTAAGCACAGGCCTGCAACTTTATAACCTACGGGTACGGATGGGTGCTGCTGTATTCCTTGGGAACGTGTCTGCAGTGTTGGGGACAATAGGATTATGGTGAGACTGTGTTCTTTAAGATGGAGGCCTATGGTGTGTGTGCATTTTGACACTGCTTTCTTTCTTTCTCTGTGTTACACCATCCAGTCCCACCTAGGTGTAAATTAAGTCTACAGAAGTAGAAATGGAAAGCAAAGTGGGCTGATCTTAGAGAAGGGCTGTAGATATTTAAATTAGTGTTAATGAATAAAGTGGTGTGTGAGCTTCCTAATGTGAATAGGCTAGTTGATTGGTTGAAGTGGTTAGGGTTAGTTTATGATTTTGTACATTCCTTGTGTATGCAGCATTTACTTTATATCACTATATATTATGTTTCTATCAGCGTTATGAGCTCAGAAAAAAGGCTTGTCCTATTGGAGGTCGTCCTCCAATATTGCATCTAACCGTTTAAGTTAATGGAATCTAAAGTTGAAGTGCGTCCTGGAAGGGAAACGTTTTCCAAATGGACCACTTACCATGGCTCAAACAACAAACAGACGAGTCAGTACAATACATATAATACAAACTACCCTCCTGCTCCTTCGATAGGGTGCCTTGTTGTTGTATGATGTAAGAAAAACATTCTTCACCTTCTCTTCCTCTCCTTTTGTCATTGTTTCTTCAAGGTGAATGTGTTGATCCACTGGTCTCTGGGCTCTATGCCTCCTCCTTCCTTGCCTCCTCCAGATACAACTTCCTCTACTCTGCCAACTTTGCCAAACTATATGGTAAGACTTCAAGTTATCCAACACAATGAAACTTTGAATAACAACGTTTACCAGTTCACAGTATTTCCTTATCTGTGCTCAGGGGCGTGTCTACAGGGGTCTTTTTTGTGTCTTTTTTGGATTGCCCACTCTGAATGGCACCCCTACTAAATCGAAATAAATAGAATAGGTTTTATTTTGTGGTATATGTATTATCCGCAACGCTCTGCAAAGGCTGGGTGTTGCAGACTGGTGCCCCTCCCCCATGTAATTCTGCGCCACTCCTGGGTCACCCCTACTAAATGAGTCTGGACACGCCACTTTCTCTGTGCTGATAGGTGTACGCTCTCTCTCTCTGCCTCGCTCTCTGTCCTACAGGAAGCAGCGGTTGGTCCCCGTCCCCCAGGGACCGACAGCCATGGCTGCAGGTGGACCTGGGCAGGAAGTACCGGCTGGTGGCCATTGCCACCCAGGGCACCTTCAACTCCTACGACTGGGTTAGCAAGTACACCCTGCTTTATGGGGACCGGCCTGACTCCTGGACCCCATATGTCATGAAAGGGGGGAATTCGGTAGGTGTTATGGCCTCAACTAAACCCTATTGAGATGTAATCGTCCACAGTCCATTATGCAAAAATAGATTGTCTAATTATCTTAACTGTCGAAAAGGACCGGAACTGCTACAGAGATGAGTGGGTATATTGACGTTTAGCACAGACTGTGCAATTCTTTTTATTGGTTCATCATCTCCAGCCACTTCATAAGGTGTTACACCCCCACCACTACAGGGATCCACAGATTCATTATCTCTCTCTACCCTTTCTCGTTCTCTCTTTCTCTCTCTCTCTCTCTCTCTCTGACCTTCACACTATGCAGACAATGCCAGGAAACTGGAACTACTATCAGGTGAAGAGGAATGTCTTCCACTATGCCTTCACCGCTAAACACGTCCGCCTGCTGCCTCTGGCGTGGAACACTGAGAACGGAGGGAAAATTGGCGTTCGACTGGAACTCTTCGGCTGCCCCTATGGTACAAAATATCCCAACCATGGGGTGGAGACAGTGATACCATCCCCCCTTAATGTATAACCTTGTAAAGCCCTTGATGTCATACATTCAAGATTCAAGATGGTTTATTTGTCATATGCACAACAATTACAGACGCAGTCGCTGGCAATGAAATTCTTAAGTCTCAGGCACCTTCAATATTGCAATATAAAAGAAAAGTGATAAAAGAAGAAGTTGAGGAGGAGCCTGAGACACGGCAGCCATCTGCGGCGCCATTTTCCATACATGCGCCATTTTCCATACAAGCGCCATTTTCCACACATGGCTACCTTAAGGATTATATTACATTTGCAATGTGTGTCTACGACACACACACAGTAAGCATCACATTTAAAAAGAATGTGGTCCATATTATCATGTCATCATCTCTTGACATCCTTTGCTAAGTGTTTGGATTCCCCCTGTGTGTTAGACTCCTACGTGCTGCAGTACAACGGCGATGACACGGTGGTCTACATGTTCCCGGAGAAGAGGTCCCGCACACTAAGGGATCACTATGCCATTAACTTCAAGACCCTGGAGCAGGACGGCCTGCTGCTCCACAGCGAGGGGGTGCAGGGAGACGTGGTCACCTTGGAGCTCAAGCGAGGCCGTCTCTATCTGCACATCAGCCTAGGTACAACACCAGACACGTACACAGGAATCCCACTGTAGGAATGGGGGGGGGTAGGCAGAAAATGTGAGGTTTTCAAAAAATACCAATGGAAATTATCCAAGGCAGACACTACCTTATTCAGTGCTGAAATACAGAGATTGCCTTGTGGGAGATAGGAATTGCTGGGTAGACCTATATTGATTTTCGGAGCAACACCCACAGCTACGATAATTGGAAAATTCCAGCGTCTGAGTGCTTTTTTGCCACGGGAAATCCACGTGCTTTCATCTCCCCTCTGTACTCTCGTGTCTCAGGGAGCAGCATGGTCCACAAGGTAAACGGCAGGACCACGTTATCCGCAGGCAACATTCTGGATGACCAACACTGGCACTATGTCACCATCAAGCGCCACGGCCGACAGGTGAACTTCACCGTGGACAGCCAGACGGTGACGGCCATATGCAAAGGAGAGTTCAGCCACCTGGACCTGGACTCCCAGGTAATTCTTCGTAGTGAAGGATGGTAAAGCAAATAGGCAGGGCCGTGCACAGATTGCTTTTTGAGGGGGCAGGGGTTTAGGGTTCACGGGAGCACCCACTTAGGGCTATCTTATTCTTAACATAAAATAAACGTTATTTTCTTAAAAGTACATGGTTTTCTTGATTTATGGTTGCTGTTCAAAGACTTGAGGGCTGATTCATAGTCAGAATGCCATAAATAAGTTCTGTTTTAAACCAGTATTTAACAGCCCAGTCCTCTCAGTTGTATGTAGGTGGTGTGATAGAAAGCAACGTGCCCCACCTCCCCACCACGCCAAACTTCCGTGGCTGCCTGGAGAACGTCTTCATCAACGGGATCAACATTATCGACATGGCCAAGAGAGAGGAGCCAGAGATACGTATCCCCCGAAAGGTAAATTGAACCACGATCTTATCATCAATCACAATACATGCCAAAAAGCTTTAAATAACCCGATAACCCAATTTCAAATAACCATTATTCATGGGATTGTGTAAAGTTTTAAATTATAAAGTAATGTGTATTTCATTGTTTTGTTTTCTCTATTCTCTTTTTTTTTAACTTTTTTTTTGTTTTCTATTAGAAAAAGATGCATTACGCGTGTCGTGACATTCTGCTGAAGCCCATGACGTTCGCGGGGCCAAACAACTACCTGCAGGTGCCCGGCTTCTTCCGGAAGCCCCGCATGTTCGTCAAGTTCAAGTTCCGCTCCTGGGACTACACAGGGCTACTGATGTTCACACGCTTCGCCGACGACCTCGGAGCTCTGGAGCTCGGTCTCAGTGAGGGTCAAGTCAACGTCACCATATTCCAGCCTGGCAAAAAGAAACTGCAGTTTGCCGCAGGTAAACATTCACACAATCCCAGTTTGCGATTGTGAAGAATTGACTGTGAAGATTTTAAGACATAAACAATATAATATTATATATATCTTCAGAGAGCCATTTGAATGAGTAGTCGTGCATCTGGAGTAAAACAATAAGAGAATATGTGGAGCTTGCCTAATTTAAATACATATATTTGGGACAATTTAACAACAGCTGTGTGAAAATGTAGAACTTTTTCTTTATAAACTGAATTGACACACCTTCAGATATAACAGCTGCAGAAAATCAATCAGTCAAAAATCAGGAAAACTTCAGAAAATACAAATATGACGTTCTCACTCAGAGTACCCTTGTGATCCAATGTTTTATTCATTTATTCATTGTGTGAATAAAACACAATACTTTAATGTTAGAGGTTCAACTCTCTCATTTCTAGAATAATTACATTGTGTGAAAATAAATGAATTAAACGTACCTTTTTTCTTATTGCTAGGCTACCGCCTGAACGACGGTTACTGGCATACAGTTGACCTGGCTGCCAGGGACAACCTACTGACCCTCACCATAGATGAGGAGGAGGGATCTCCACTGAAGATCACCAACCCCTTCACCATACGCACCGGAGACCGCTACTTCTTCGGCGGTAAGTTAGCAGCTAGCAAAACAAAGCTTTGCTATCTCTCAACTGAGGGAAATAATAATAATACAATGATAATGCTTAATTTATAATGCACTTTTCAAAACAACAGTTGAAGTTCTTGACAGAGAGAGAGAGAGAGAAAAATGGTATATACAAAGCGATAGTAAAATCATAACAAAAATGAATAAAACAATCAAAAATAAATAGTTATAGTAGAAGCCAATCATCCTAGTACAATTTTTATGTGCTTTTAAAAGCATGTATACAGTAAGACACAACTTTAAAAGAGCAGAAAATACCTGATATTCATATGAATAGGTGGGTTTTTGAGGGGTTCTCAAAATGCACAACCAACATAGAAATGGACATTTTATGCTTAAAGCTAGGGAAGGCAATTTGCTGTAACCAGCCAGAGTAAGCCTGATTTTGAAAGTATCCAACCGTAAAAAATCCAAACCCCCCCTTCAGGCCTCCCTCCAAAACCACTCCCCAAAAACACTTGACTAGCTCGCTAGCTTTAGCAATAGGTCTGCCTAGCTTTGTGAGATACTCCGGTCAAGCGGAATGAGTGCACGGCAGAGTGGGCGCAGGTAGCCGGGTGGGTAGGTAAACAGACAGATAAGCCATCCGGATGGGCTTATTACAGGCCTGCGATATCCACAGATACCAAATTTTTACCTCTTTTTCTCAGAGCATTTGTTTTATTGATCGCTGTCGGAATGTAAAGACAATTTCAACAAATACGACCAAAAAATATTCTCAAATAAATTGCTCACCCTAGCTTTAATGGTGAGGCGATGTTAAAATACGGTTTGTGTGTATTTATTCCCAGGTTGTCCAAAAACAAACAACACCATAAGGAAATGCGAGACCAAGCTGAACCACTTCCATGGCTGCATGCAGCAGATCTACATCGACAACGAACAGCTTGACATTGACATAATACTGCAGCGCCAGTGGGGCCGCTATGCTGAGCTGCTGCTAGGCACCTGTGGTATCACTGACAGGTATGGTGTCACATACTATTATTTATTAGCACAGACAATACTAAATACTATTATTCACACACTGTGTAGCTACTTTGTGCATCCCTGTGTAGCTAAATAATATGATACGGATGCCTTTAGATCCATCCATCCATCCATTTGAATTAAGATGAATATTTACCCCATTTATGTCTCTACTGGTCTAATACTGATACTTGCAATACTATGCAAACCACAACAACATCTTGTTCAATATTTGAATAATGTCATCACCACACATATTGTTTTCTATATTATTACAAACTTGTTGAACTAATTCAATTAAAATAAATATGCTCTAAGTAAAAATTAATAAATGATAGGACATATTTAACGCTGTGCATGCTTATAGATACTACAATAATTAATTTCCAATAGCATCACACAGTTTTAGTAATGCAAGTGTCATCAGCCACACACTTAGATGATGTCATCTACAGATGCACGCCAAATCCATGCGAACACGAGGGCAGATGCATCCAGTCCTGGGACGACTTCATCTGCCTGTGTGAGAACACAGGCTACAAGGGAGAAGTTTGTCACATGTGTAAGTCACACCTGGTGCATGCATCAATTGTAAGGTAGGCAGGGGGTAGGATAGACCAGTTGCTTTGAGAGTCTGATTCAACAACACCAATGCAGAGTATACCTGTAGGAATCCCTAAGCAAGATGCCTAACCCCTATCTAAATATATTCACTGTAAGTTGCTTTGGATAAGCGTCTGCTAAATGACAATGTAGTAAATAGTTGTATGTTATCTAATGTTCACATTCCCGGGGCTACCACCATTTTGTATAATAATCCTGCCTTCTGATTGGACAGCGGTGTACAAAGAGTCGTGCGAGGCCTACAGACTCCAAGGGAAGTACTGGTCTGGAAACTATACCATCGATCCGGACCTCAGCGGACCACTGAAACCATTTGAAGTGTACTGCAAAATGAAATGTAAGATCCTCCAAACAATTTTTTTTTTTTAAAGAGTCAAGAATGCTGCAGCTTAGTGACTGGTGCTCTAAACAGATACCTTTGCATCCTTTTTAATTGTTAAAAATAAAACACAAATATTTAATGGTGTATATACAAAAAATGAACATGACTAAGCGAGTCAATCTATATAATTTGTGTATGACCTGTATCCGTCCTTCCACCATCTCCGCAGCATATAAGGCTTGGACTGTGATCCTTCATGACCGTGTGGACGGCACAACGGTGACCGGCAGTACAGTGGACCGACCATATATAGGCAACGTTAACTACTGGAATGCTTCCTGGGATGAGGTCACTGCCCTGGCCAATACCTCCATGTACTGCGAGCAGTGGATCGACTACTCCTGCTACAAGTCCCGCCTGCTCAACACACCCAGTGAGTGATTGGATTGGTCAGGTGTGCGGATAGACGGAGGCAAATGGAGCAATCAGGGAATTGCATCTGCTGTAATAAAAAAAAAGATGATAACATGACATGACGGTTTGGAATGTCCTGCCTGACTACTAAAAGCAGTAGATGACTAAAAACAAACCAGACTAGACGTTTGTAGACAGTTTGTATCCATTCATTCAACATTGTTACTATTTAAAATGTATATGAAACTTAGATGATGATTATAACATTATTATGGTTATTATTACATAATAGTAATAATAATTATTATTATATGGTTATTACTATAATTATTGACATTATTATTATTATTAGTAGTAGTAGCATTATCATATATAATATATAATGAATCACCATGGTGTTTCCTCCTCCTAGATGGAAGGCCTTTTGGGTACTGGATAGGTCGTAACAATGTAAGTCATTACTACTGGGGAGGGGCTTTCCGTGAGGTCCAAAAGTGCGGCTGTTCCATCAACCAAACGTGCACGGACCCCAAGTTCCACTGCAACTGTGATGCAGACTACCGACAATGGTAATACCAGGGGTCCACAGTCCCAGACATTCTTACACAGCATCAATAATAAGTAGGAGTCAAGATCTGATGTTTTTTGTCATTGGGTCGTTTCCAGGTATTCAGACAAGGGATATCTGGACTTCCGAGACCATCTGCCCGTACGGAGGGTTGTCATCGGCGACACTAACAGAACCAACTCAGAAGCACAATACACCGTCGGACCCCTCCGCTGCCATGGCGACCGTAAGTACAAACATTGTGGATAAAAGAAAAAAAAACGTTGATTTTCCAAAGTGTTTTTTTTTTTTATCAACGCTGTCCTGTGTGTCTCCTTCACAGGAAACATCTGGAACACCATATCCTTCACCAAGCCCACCTACATCACATTCCCTACCTTCAGACCGGGCTCCAGCGCGGATATCTCCTTCCACTTCAAAACCTACCGAGACAACTGCGTCTTCCTGGAGAACTCTGACGAGCAGCTCCGCAACTTCCTACGCATAGAGCTCAACAGTGAGGGACACCTTTTTGTTTGTTACATTGACCTGATTCATAACCTGGCAGCCATCTTGGCTCTAAACAACCATCTGAACTGAATGCGGAATTCCGCATTCAGTTCCATCACCCTGCTAGTTGTTTAGAACCAAGATGGAACCAAGTTGGAACCAATAAAGCCCATAGCCAAGAGGGTGGCATAGTGGAACGGCTATAGGGCGTTTGACTCCTAGCTGTAAGGTACTTGGTTCGATCCTCACTTTTGGGCAGCCTAACCTAGAAGCTGATGCATAACCCTCCCCTACCAGCTACTTAATGACATGTATCTGAATTGATTCAAACTCGCTTTTGGATAAAAAAATCTTAATCCATACCCGCATATTACAAAATGGACTCCCTGAGTCCTATTGTCATTTTACCATCTCTGTTTTTCTTTCTTCTGCTTTCTTTCCCACGGCCAGCGACCCAGAACCTGGCGTTCGTGTTCATGGTCGGTGACGGCATCCTCAACGTGACGTTAAGGTCCCCCATGCCCCTCAACGACAACGAGTGGCACTTCGTCCAGGCCGAGATCAACGTGAAACTGGCCCGAATCAAAGTCGATTACCAGCCGTGGGCGGTCAAGCGTTTCCCCGGCCAAACGTTTGTCACCATGGAGTTTTCACACCCTATCCTCGTAGGTAGGTTGTCATTCACCGTTTATTGCAATGATGTTTCGGGGACTTTGGATTTGAAATCTTGCTCAAGGTTTTTTTTCGTCCTGAAATTGACACGGAGCTTCGATCGGCCTTATTCACCTGGCAGCCATTTTGGTTCTATCTCGGTTTTAAACGCTTGCTGATAACAGTAATCTGCTTGCTGTTCACCCAGGCGCGGCCAACCGTACCCTGAGGCCGTTCCTGGGCTGCATGCGAGGCTTACGGATGAACGGCGTGCCGCTAGACCTGGAGGGGAAGGTGAACGAGGAACAGGGGATTCGCAGGAACTGCACGGGCCAGTGTCTGAATGCGACCATACCGTGTCGAAACAGCGGTCAGTGCATAGAGGGCTACGCGTCGTACACTTGCGACTGCAACAACACGGCCTTCGATGGGTTCTATTGCCATAAAGGTGAGATTAGTTAAGGGTCATTTTTTTTGGGTTTCTTTCTAATAATCAAGCAAAGTGCTCCCTGCTCTAAATGAGAAGAACAATGCAATGCAATCTTGGTGCAATATTCACGTGGGTTCTTTTAGACACATTAATTATGTGGATTTCTAATAAAATGTAGTTAACCTGTCAATGTTGTCATGTGTTGTTATGCATACTTTATACTATCCCCTGCTTACTCTGTTATGCTATATTGCTGTTTAAAATAATAATAATAATAATGCAATCAAATTGAATTACCTTCAAATGAACAATTCAATCTAGTAAAATGACGGCTGTTTTTATGAGGCACTCCCTTCAATATCTTATCCGCGTATGGATCAATTCATACGGCACATATCAACGAGACGACCCTCTTCCTCTCGTAATCTCCTTCTTCGCGTGCTTCCGCTCAGACATCGGCGCCTACTTCGAGATCGGCTCTTGGATGCGCTACAACATACGGAAGAAGCCCATCTCGGACGAGGCGGCGTGGGCCAACTGGATCGACCCCCACTTCGACAACTTCAGCCTGGGCTACAACGACACGGCGGACGACGTGGAGTTCAGCTTCAGCACCCTCCACACCCCCGCGGTGCTGCTCTACATTAGCTCCTTTGTGCAGGACTACATCGCCGTCATCCTCAAATCCGACGGTAGGGACGACCCACTCCCGTGGGCGGGCCCCAATGAGTGAAAGCAGCCCGCTGATGTGGAGGGGAATATGATCGATCATGACTATAATGATAATAATCCATTGAGGAATAGTTCATTCAGATTGAAGACAAATGTATGCATTTAAAAAGTAACAGGGCTCATATTTTACTACCAGTTGTTTTGTTGATTAGCCGTTACAAGCCATTTCAAAATCGACCCATTAGTGACATCACAAGTGGGAACGTCCACCTAGATGTATCATGGATAGATCCACCTACAGCCTACCCCTTGGTACAGTCTACTGTTAGTTTGATCTACTATGATCCCTCCCTGTGTTTGGTTGCCCTTATTTGAATCCAAAATAGTTTCCAAATAGTGGCCCTTTAACTGTGATTGATAAGTCAGAGTATTTTCACTCCCGAACGCCTTGTAGGCTAACCCTGCACTGCTCTCTCACCCCCAGGAAGCGTGGATCTGAGGTATAGGCTCGGCCTGATCACCCATAAATATCAGTTGACTCACAGGAACCTTGCGGATGGATACCCCCACTATATTAACATAACCAGACACAACAGGACCATCAAGTCTCAGGTACCTGACCACACCACTGTCACGTAAAACACTTTACGTCAATGTCTGGTTCAATACTGTAGTTTTTCCATAGCACAGTAGAGTATAATAGAATGAAATGGGCATCCAACCACTTCAAAGAAGTGTCAATTATGTTAAACAATGAAATATGTTCATCACATCACATGATTGTTGTGTCAACCAAATGGAAAATGATGAGGTGTGTAAAACAACTACAGGTGGATTACATGGAGCCCATTGTTGAGAAGATAACCCTGGTCGAAGATGCTCGATTTGATTCTCCCAAGTCCATGTTCCTGGGGAGGGTCATGGGTAAAACGCACACACACACACACACACACACACACACACACACACACACACACACACACACACACACACACACACACACACACACACACACACACACACTCTCTCACTCTCACACACACAAACACACACACACAAACACACACACACACACA
>OOFG01073631.1:0-7500 GCA_900323295.1 Molva molva
GGGGAGGGGGGTGTGTGTGTGTGTGTGTGTGCTCGTGTGTGTTTTTGGACGTAAAAAAAGTCAGTGCTGAAGAGCAAAGACCCGGCCCCGACGGAGGCATAGATGCGTCTAGGAGTCATGACTACACCCGTGATTCACTTGAAAAGGGCGGCCGCTGGGATAGGCGGTGCGTGGGCTGTGAATACCTTGTGGGACTGCTGGTTTGTTTTTACTTTTCTTTGTGCGAAAGGGAACTTTTGTGATTTATTTTTCTTTGCTTAAAATGTGAAGAGACAAACAATTATTTACAAAGCCTTTTATGGCTGTCTACGTAATTTTGTAAAATGCCCTTGAGTATTTAAAGTCTTCTGATCTGATGTTAGAATGAAACTGTTCCCTAGGCATGTTGATTCTGAAATGTCTACATACGTTGTGTTCATGTACGATGCTTTGATTTCCAAAGTGCGTGCGTGCGTGCGTGCGTGCGTGCGTGCGTGCGTGCGTGCGTGTGTATTGTGGTTAAGTGAGCCACCATTAGTGAGCTAAGTGATTAGTGCATGGTAGTTAATTAGGCCCTCTTCTCTCTCTTGTACACATGGAGTGCTTCACTGGGTACTCCCGAGAGTTTGTGTGTATACAGTATGTCCCTGGCGATGTTTTCTCACAAATGAGTGATTCATGTGATTAGCGTGTTGGTCTGGGAGAAGTACAGCTCATTGGTTACCTAGGCATGTGGGAATAGGCTGGCTCCACTCCAACTAATGTGTGTGTGTGTGTGCGTATCCCAGTCATGTTTTGGTCTGTTCTAAATTCTTTCCCAAATTAATGTTTTTTTCCCATGTCTCCAAAACTGACATTTTGTATAGAAAAAAAGAAAATTGACAAAAATGTTTTGTTCATATTTTTCCTCTTCATCATGAGCAACTTACAAACAATACAATGAAATACTTTTTTAATCCTTTCTTTAACTCTCGTCCAAGAAAGTAACCGGTGAAAGTAAGACCATCCTGAGATGGCTACATAATGTCATTAGCAGGCTCACGTCACACTTATCGTTCGCATCTATGTCAAAATCTTAAAGCCAGTCCTTTATTTTGTTCCACCTGCACTTGCATATGAAGTTTATCTATACAATTTTTATCCATTATATAAAAATGGTATTCTGTTTTTTTTTGGAAGTAGCTTATGATGAGGCATTTTATTTTATCAGGATAATAATCAGAATATCAGAAAATTTGAAGAACACAAGGGAGCTCAGTTTGACAAAACACCAGGACTGTGATTGTCTTTGACGTGGTGTTAACCTGTTGGCTGTTGGGCTAATGACCTGCTTAGGGACTTTCCATAAAGCAACGTCTCGTGAACAGCTCCAGTCACTTAATGGCTTCCGCTCTCACCCGCCTCAGACCCTCAGACCCCAACAGCCCCGGAGGGACTTTTGACTGTCAACTGGCTGTTAGCACCACAAGCATTAACCCTAGAGAAGGTGTTGACACTAATCGGGGTGTTAAATGCTAATGTAGGCTAGCACGAGCCTCCTAAAGGGAAAAGCTAACAGATTTTTTAGCCCACTTATAGATGCCACTGACTTAGGTCTAGCATCACTCTGGGGCAGTTGAACTGCAAGTAAAAAAATAAAGAACTGTCACTAAGTTAACTAAGATTGCTCTCTTGTAGGTTGAAGGTAATGGTATTCAGCAAAATAATGGAGAGTTTCAAATGAGTGCACCAAATAATATTTTTTATAAAATGATTTGCCTGAGGGAAAGAGGCTTTAGTAATATAAAATGGTTGTGTGAAATTGTCATAATGTTAATTGTTTATCCTTTTTAGAGCAGTTCAGAGAGAACTCATTTAATGTTTCATTAAAAGGCAACTGTTCAACTTGGAGAGAGAGAGAGAGAGAGAGAGAGAGAGAGAGAGAGAGAGAGAGAGAGAGAGAGAGACCTGGTTTCTGAAGGACATGGGATCAATGGGGTCCTCAGCCGCTAGTGAGATGGAGGACAGGAGAATGAAGAGCAGGATGATGTTGGTGAAGGTGGTGGCATTGATGATGCGATGGCACAGTTTACGAAACCTGGGAGGAAAAACAGATTTTTTGGTCAAGGGAATCAGAAAATCTGACCGCCATGGCTGTTGAAAGACTTGAATTCAAATTTTCTACAATCCAAATAAATCAAGTGTATTAATAATAATAATAATAAGCACATTGGATTTTTGTGAAATTTAATAAAGTTCAAAGGCAATATGCCATAAATTGCATGTTTCAAATCCTAATTGTATTAAACATGAATCTAGCTAAACGTTTTCATACATATTTTGAATAACAATCAATACAAAATAATATCCATATATAATATCAAACCTATGCAATATGTAACATTTCTACTGCTATTTACAACAACAAAAAAAGAAATAGTACGTTTTCAATATCAAATCACGCAAGTCAAGGTTGAATCTCCAGATTCCAAATAATATAGTAATAACCACAGCTATGCATGGAATGTCCGCACACTTCACAAACGGCATGGAAAGTATAAACTCTCCTTCATCTGCTGTATTATTTCTATTGGCAAGCAAAAAATACAAATAAATTGTACAAATAGTGCTGGGGCTCAAGCCACAAATGTCTCACATATTATTTATTCTTACAGTACATACACTAAACCTGCTACCGGGTTAGCCGAGGCAGTGAAAGCCAGGGTTGTGACGCAGCATTGGATGGCTGAATTAAAACTCTCAGCCACTTTGGCTGAATCCAGAAAGGGCTTAAGGGGAAAGTTGGCTGGAGCTATACGCGCCTGGACCACCTAATGAGTTATTAGAAGATGAAGCAGGGTTCAAGATTTCCCAATAATACCATCATGTGATCCAGTAGCCCTGTGGGCTTTGCAACCCCCAGAACCAGTAGAGACCACAGCTGCTGTTATAATTTATGATTATATAATTTATTCCATTTCAATTTTGGGCTTATCTCAAAGGCCTGTATCTGTATATATGCTGAGAAAGAGGGGGATCCTATTTAATATATTCTTAGGTGTTGGCACCTTCGACGCTGACACCTAAGAATAAATAAAATTCTGTTGTTGCTGACTTTGCATTAACTTGGGCCAATCATCATCAATTTAGTGGATGGGAAGGCAACTGGGCCAAAATTAATTTGATTAATTTGGCTTTAAAGATGGCACTAAATAAAATCACAGTCAAAGTACGCTGTTCATACTAAGCAATACCCTCCCGAACAAAGATCTAAGAGGCGAAAATACTAAATAAAAATGAATATTTTTATATATATAAATGATTTGGACAACTATCAAGCTCTATTGCAATTGCTTGGTTTAGTTTTGGTTTATTTTCTGTAAAGTAGCGCAATGTTAACAGGGTTGCTTTAATAAAACTCTCTCAGCCCTGGAACTCAAACCATTTTCTGATGCACACAAAAATATATTCAAATCTTCCGTTCAATAATTAGTCGGCCTCAAATGAGTAAGAGTCGACTAAGAAAATCTTAAATTGAGGGCAGCCTCAGTAATTAGAGGTATGAGACAAGTGTATCCTTCATGCCCCCTCGTTTGATACAAGCATATAACATTTAGACGTTGCTCATATAACATTTAGCTGTTCACTTTACAGGTACAGTGTGTCTGAGTATTAAAGTAGGCGCAAGATGACCTCAAACACTCGCCATCGCTCCACATCTCATAAGCAGGTAGGCTTATGATGTATATAAATATAGAATTGTATATAACTTTCAGACAATTCGCCAGTTCTGTATTGGCATAAGGCAACAATACTCTCATATTAATCAATCTCACAAACACAACCACTTGGTTTCCGAATCATTGCTAACCTATGTGTCATTTACCCTGGCAACATGTCAACATCATTTTTTAAATAGCCAATTTAATCCCCATCACTTTTTAAAAGCATAATTTGTAAGGAATTTACTGAAAAATAGATAAACGTTGTGCACATTATTCCCTCAGTTGTCTCTGTTTTATCCAATTTCAGGGCAGTGATATGGGGCTTGTACCTCGCAATGACTTATGTTTTTTGGTCATTTTTAGCTCATGAAACGATTGTCATTATGGGGAGACATTGTTGTGTTTGCCACAGCACTTCTCATGTGAGACGTAGCAGAACAACGGTTTCATCAGCCTAGGTGGAGTATCTCTACGTTGGTTCAGGATTTTACAGAACTGCAACGCTCTTCAGTCCTCTCCAACAAGAGTATCACCAACAGAAAACCCCATGATGCCTTGTGATGTACAAGCCTTGGGGATATTGTTACCGCTGGGCTGACTGAAATGCACTCTTGCTTTCTCCAGTTGTGCGTTTGTTTTCATATTGTTGACTCTGTGGTAGCGTAGGCGTTTCTCGCCATAAGTATCTTCTGACCTCATACCGATCCCCTCATTACATTGCCTTAAATCACATAGGTTGAAGACTGTTCAAATGTTAAATGTTTCAGCTTAACCCGTACATCCCCACCACTTTTCAACACAAAGTCACACCCCTGATTGATTCTTTGGCTACTTGATAATATCATACTTGTTCTGAGGGCCAAAGATGAAAAACGAGCTGGCCTCTGGCATTGGCACAGCTTCCTCTTTCAACTGCAGATCAGCCATCGGGCGAGGTCTGGGGCTCTCAGGGATGTCAGGGTCCTCCTCTTCATCATCACCTGTGCAGAGCAATAGTTTCATCACTTTAACAGCAAAATCCTTTTTGAAATGATTGTCAATTTGGTTGGAATAGTCTGAAATAGGGATGGGAGCTTACCAGGGAAGTCTGCAGGAGGAAAGGGATCTTTAATTTCATTGACATTGGACTCAAACTCATCAATTTTGAGCTGCAGACAAATATGTAGTTTGGTGAGCCTAAACAACATGTTTTCAAGTGTTGTCTGAGATTACAAATATGAGCCTGACCTTTGCAGTTGTAGGGATCCCCTCAATTCCCTTGGCTCTTTGCTCTGCCAATTTCTTTGCCAAAAAGGCTTTCTCCTCCGCAGCTTTGTCAGGCATGTTGGCACTAAGGAAACAACACAGCAGCTGATTGTTCTGAATTGCATGCAAATTTCCTTTAAAGCACACCCTGCTTTCTACATGAACTGTACATATGTTTTTCTAATTACTTAATTAGATATAACCTTATTGACCACCTGAAATAATTACTTTAATCTTTGCCTGTGCCTGAAATACGTTTACACAGACACTAGATGCAGTTGATTCCGTGGACGAGGCACCGCGCCCCCCGACTTTGTATTGGATGTGATAACATGGAGCACCGAGGATCACAGGACATCTCATGTTGGACCGTCTGTTTGTGGTGTATAATAAGGGATGCTACAAAAGTATGAATATACGTTTATGCAAATGACTGTGTGGTTTGCAATGCCATTTAATTGGACAAACAACATTCCTTATGATACATTGGGCCTCATGTAAGAACCAGTCATACCCACAGATTTATGCAAAAATCGCTCATATGAGCATTTTAAGGACACTATAATCCTTTAGTTCACATTCACCAAAACCCTTGTGTTTCGATATTTTCAGCCGAAGCAAAAAACAACGTTTTCGATGTGCTTTAAAACAGGAAACTAAATCCCACACGAGTCCGCCAGTACTCTGAGTGTCCAATCACAAGGCTGAACGCGAGCCTCACTACACGTTCTTTGGCATTAAGTTAACCAAAGTTCAACTTTCGTCCCACCCCTTCGGGAGAAGTTTGCCTTCAGGGCTTTCATCCTAAACCTAACCAAGTAGTTGTGTTGTCTTACTAACCCCTAACCTAACCCTAACCAAGTAGTTGTGTTGTCTTACTAACCCCTAACCTAACCCTAACCAAGTAGTTGTTTTTCAACAAATAATTTGTTTTATTAGTCTGAAAACGGACAAAGCTTTTGGATCCACTTACTTCAGCACTTTCTTGCGCTTCTTCTCTTCTGCCTTTTCCTTCTGCGCTGATGTTAGAGACTCTGCCTCGGCCAGGTTATCCACAGCTATGGCCAGGAAGACATTCAGCAGGATGACTGAGGAGTTGGTCAAGTTAAATACAAGTCAAAAACTATTACACACAATGGTTTACAGACAACAGTTTTCCCAAGTATTCCTGAGCCCATATGGATATACTCAATTTTTTTAATAATTGTGTGAGCAGTTGTGTCTGATCGACACAGTTTTCTTACTATTGTGATTAACAAATGTATCATCTGGAGTTGGTACGATAAAAACAGCTTTACATAATTTAGACCAAAATGTCATCATTGCAGATGGTTATAGTCCTTACAAAGGGTTATTTGGAATATTTAATTTTGTGGGGTGAACTTGGTGAATGAACCTGGTGATATTTTTAATTTACTGTCTGTATGTGTCTGTGTCTGTATCTGTGTCTGTCTCCTTTGGGTGAAAGTTTTTCCATGAGTAATGCTTCGAAACACAGCATGTAAACCACGTCATGTGTGAAATAGACCAGGTGATCATTTTGGTGCAGATTGATGCATTTGCTGGTACAAGAGACGTGCATTCTACTGCATTTCTTTACTGTTCACATTATCTGTAGAAATCAGTAGGCCCGCCTCTTCGTGAAGTTGACCACAGACTGCTACAGACTTTCAGGGGGCTGAGAGGAAAAACAAGCGGAACTGAAGACCCACTTAATAGGGTCTGAAATCGAATGGTTGAAGGTATATTCTTAAAATGTGTCAAATGTAGTTGTCAACACACAAATATATAGTACAATTAAGAAAATAGTAGAAAAAGACAAAAGGATACAATTTCCACAGATGAAGAGGATAATGAAATATATGCTAACTAGTATTCCAGGCATGCTAGGGCCACCATAGGCCATGATGCCATCGTACATAATGGTGTTCCAATCCTCGCCCGTCAAGATCTGGGAAACAAACACATGAATTCAGTCAGCTTGTTTAAATGTGTGTTATATAAGAATGACACTCAATTAATTATAGAAATTACCATTTATTATTCAGATTGTAAGCCATGTTTCAATATAAGTACCTGGAATACACTGATGAGTGCCTGAGGAAAGCTGTCAAATGTGCTACGTGGTTTGGGTTGGTTGGGAAAGTTGAATCTCCCTCCAAACACCTGCATCCCCAGCAATGAAAATATGACAATGAAGAGGAAGAGGAGAAGCAGCAAGCAGGCAATTGATCTCATTGAGTTCAGAAGGGAAGCAACCAGGTTACTGAGGGATGTCCAGTACCTATAAAAGAAATCAGTGAGTCATGATTCTCAATTAAAAAAAAGAAAGATTCAGACCTGCACAAATCGATATTGTTCCCTTTAAAAATGATCACAGTGTCTTTTATGAAAGGAATTGAATTTATAAACATCTTCAAATCCTCTTACTTCGTGACTTTGAGAAGGCGTAGCAGCCTAATGCAACGCAGCACAGAAATCCCCATAGCAGACATGATGTTCATGTTGACCAGGATTAGCTCCAAGATGCCGGTGGACACGACAAAGCAGTCGAAGCGGTTGAACAGTGACA
>OOFG01073643.1:0-12575 GCA_900323295.1 Molva molva
GCCCCTTAAGATTCTTGAAATACCACTCCCACCTACCATGATGATTGTGATGAATTATTATGCTAAATCTCGATTATAATAAAGATTAGGAAAAATAAGTGAGCAAAACATATAAGAGAAGTCAAACTGTTGTTTGGTTCTTTTTGGATACATATTCACAATCTGACACCGCTCGTTTCTGAATTGCTAATCAGTGAGCTAATGCAAAAAAAAAGCATGACAGGTCCGAGGCTTCCTACACACATCTGAACAAAGTCGTGGTCAGGAGGTAGATACTGAGAGTCCACCGGTAACTTCACGGAGATGCAGACACACACACACACGGCCTGACCTCACACACACGTCTCACTGTGGTTGTATGAACAGAAACGTTCACCACGCGGCCAAACACTTGAATTAGCGCCTCAATCCGTTCCCGGCACCAGCTAGTCTTGAACTGCTGAAAAAAAATGTACACATAAACTGCCGAAAAGGACGCTTTTATTTATCTTTGGACGGTCAATAGAGCTATTCATTGACATCTGACTAACCGACCCCTCCTTTCGAATGCCTGGAAGTACAAGTCCCTGATCCGGCCCCTGGCGGGCTTCAAAGGCTCAAGATACCTGCGAGGTGGTCAGCCATTCCACTCAGTGGTAGATGGGTTAAGCTTGAAAAAGTAACAACACATCTGTTTATAGTTAATGGGTCAAAGGTCAAAGCAACTGCATGAGACAAAATGTGCATTGACCGTACACCTCTTCACCATTTTTTATTTTTTTTTTTTACTTGGCTAGGTTTCAAAAATCTTCCCGTCTGCGAGGTGAGAGGTTGTTATTATAACCCCAACTCCCAACAGGCAAACCTCCCACGAAAAGAAGGGGAGGACGAGAAGGAAGGGTGTGTGTGTGCGTGCGTGCGTGCGTGCGTGCGTGCGTGCGTGCGTGCGTGCGTGCGTGCGTGCATGCGTGTGTGTGCAATAACTCTCGTTGCAATCTGCAATATGTATCGCTTTCTAGCGCCAACCTTTTTTTATGTATGAATAAAGCACCGCTGAAGTCTCTCTACATTTTGTCAGCAGTGCGGTGCACTGGGAAGCGGGACTCGGTTCGTCATCTGTTTGGCGTTTCTGCAGCCAAAGAGTCTTTTGTTTGCTGGTCCATCAGATTCTGCCCCCGCTGCTACTTCTAGAAGACACTGAGCCGCATGTCTGGCTGAACGGCTCAGCCTCACGGCGTGACTCACCGGGTTTCTTTTTTTAAACAAAAAACTATGAACTTCCCTTGTTTTCTCCCAAACCAGATTACGACCCACAATCCTACTTTCACAACTGTATCTTTGTCTTTGTCCCACTCTTGTCTTTTTTGCACACTGTGAAAGCCATTCTCAAAGAGTACAAAGTAAACGACCCTGGAAATATATAAAGGCCTCCAACTGATTTAGAGACCGAGCTAGAAAATGTCATGTTGGCAGATAAGGGAGTCGTTAACCCTCTGGTTTGACTAAGCGCCAACAGATACAAAAGGAATCTCAACTCCTCCACCTTCAAATATTGCATTTCTGTCCGAAACCTAACAAAAGTCTGTTTTTCTCTAGAACTTTCTCAGAGAAGGGTATGGTGGATTCTTCAAACTTAAGTCTGTTTAGCATTTGACCTGACAAATTGATAGAATTCAGGAGAAAATCTGTGGTCATTTAGCATGTGGCATAGAATATATACCCAAACTACCAAACTGTAGTTAGTATTAGTATTTGAAATGAAAAGAGACATTTTTTTTAAACGGTAGATCAAAGCTTGATATATAGAGAATATATATATACTGCGTCGTCAGCTATACAATAGCACAGTAGTAGTCGATTCACTACTATTGCACTTTACTGTTTTTGACAACCCTGTGTATGTGCACAACAAATTCCCTCTTGGCCATCTACATATCTGCCACTAACCTACCCTTAAACCATAGGAACCGGCTGCAGACTGCCACAACCAGGCTAATCGTTCACAGCCTAGTGTATCAGGTACAGATCAGGTGCTGCCGACACTAACATCAGAGTTCAGCGATACCAAAAATGCAAAAAAAGCTGCTATCTTCTATTGGCAATGAAACAGCAGTGATGGGCAGTAAAGACAGCATTCTAGATGCAGGGACTTCGCTGAGACAACTATACTAAGAACATGATAAACCAGAAAGTAAGGGCCTGTTTGACATACAAATAGAGAGCTTGTATGCCTGTGTGCACGCACGTGTGTGTGTGTGTGTGTGTGTGTGTGTGTGTGTGTGTGTGTGTGTGTGTGTGTGTGTGTGTGTGTGTGTGTGTGTGTGTGTGTGTGTGTTATGCACTTATGTGTGTGTGTGTTTATGTGTGTGTGCGTGAGTCTTTGTGATATGTACGTGTGTGCATGTACATACGTGTGTGTGTTAGGAGGTTTGTGTACACAGGGACCCAGCAGGCTGGCCGGTACTTTTCAATAGAGGTGCTGTCAGATTATCAACAGGAAGCTGAGACGATGTAACGTCAGCAGGCATCTCTTTCAGTGTGACACTTCACACGAGAGAAAAAACATACGGCAACACGAGCAAATATTGTTGCGCCGAGTGGACATGCACGATACAATAAGGCAGGGACCTGGTGGAGTCAAATAACATGCATTGATGTTTCCACTGTGTTTATTCAGCCACCATGGGCAACATACATGAAAGAGGAAAAAGGTGAGTAAGCAAGTGATTTACAGGTAATGAAAATAAAAGCGTGTTACAAATAAATGTGTCTTGGACTTAGAAATCAATGCAACACGGGAGCTAATATAAACTTGTTGAGCAAATTCACATTCCTCTGAATTAAGGATTAGATCAAGCAGTCCGTTGGCAAATTAAAAACGTAACTAAACCTACACTTGCTTCTACGTCGATACTATCTGTGTGCTTTGTATTACAGCGCTGAAAAAACGAACAAAAATGTCCGTCGGCCCTCTGCATCCCGTTTGAGATGCGTGGCACGTTCCAAAAGCTAAGACCGGTCCAGGCTGCAGCGCCACAGACAGGAGACATTTGGTCTGAGGCAGGTGAGGAAGAGGAGACTAAGACTTGTGGCCTCCTCCCCCATCCTCACTCCTGTCCCTGGCTTCTTCTGCCCTTCCTCCAAACCATCCAGAGAACCTCATCCTGTCTGCGAGGGCCTGCGCAGGCGCGCTGTGATCGTGGATGGGCGAGTGCTCATTTGCACTTTGAAAAAACATCAAATATTAAAAGGTATGTTTACGATAACGGGAAAGCAATTTCTTCCTCTCCTCCTCACAACCGCATTATTAATTCATACTGTTAAAACTACTTTCCACGAATTAATGGGAGACAATGCATGGCCCCTACAATTGCTTTTGGAAATAAAACGGGCGTCCACTGACAAGTGATGCATTATTGCCATTCTGAGTGCGGCTTATCTATAGAGAGCAGCACCGTGGATGCTGTTGGCTTTAAAAAAGTACTTCAACCACATAAGTCACCACAAATTACAGACTCCCAGATACCCCTGTGAAAACCTCACCACTGATTATATGTTAATTCTCATCACTTGTGGCCTGCCGCAGAATATCCTATAAACCCCGACGTCAATTCCCTTAAAGAGCATGCATTCAGGGCTCTCTACCACTTGAACTGTAAAGCCCTCTTTAAAAACTGTCCCTGAAACCAAACTACAGTTAAAGTAAATGACGCCTAAAATTAAACTGGAGAAGTCAGTGTGGTAGAGGATACTTGAGTCAGGTAAAACCATTGACAGGTTATCCCAAACACTCTATGACCCATTGCAAGCCTGAGTGTATAGGAGCTGTATGCCAAAAACCATACAGAAATGGAAATGCTCACACGAAGGAAATGTATGACACTGCCATACCAGCAATGTTCTCTTATTTGTTTGTATTCGGATATTGTTTTGATCAAAATAAGCAAAAACTAAATTTACTAATACTAAACTGTATGTTGGTGACATCAAGGAAAACTCCTCAGAACTTTTGATGTAGTAACATCGTAGTCAACATTTCTGGAAGCACAAAGCTTAAATCAAATTGATGGCATGGCCATGAGCAGGGCATTCTTTACTTTCTTTACTGTGGGCTCCCAACAAACTTATTTTCAAAGAGACGAGTCTATTTTCCTACAGGCTCACCTCTCACATTCTACTACTGTAGAATATACCATAAGCTGCTAGGTTATGTTGATTTTTGTTAAACATGATTCAACAGAAATACGAGGGCAATTGCTTAAATAAATACGTAAATAAAACTGAAAAACTGAGGACAAGGCAGAAAAGTACATCAAATATGACATACATGATAGGCCTACTGTAAATATATAGCAACAAATTAAGTAAAAAATAATAACCTAGTGACATTTGTTTTTTGCTTTTTAAAAAAAATAGTAAACCTGATTCATATTGAAACTACAAGTAGTATAATCCCGTACTGTGCAATACAAATGCATAAACATATCCATCCATCATATGGAAACAGCAAACGTTACTGTATATTGAGCCGCCAGGCAAAAAACTCACCGGTAGCCAGAAATAGTGGAAGAAGTAATCTGAAGATCAATCCACACGCCACCTCAGACGCCATCGCTTTGGGAAACCTGTCCTGAAATCCAGGTAATAGCAGTGATGGCTTGCTTTACGACGGCTCGTCGTTAGACATGTCAAGGTCCAGCAGTACCTGGTCCAGTCCCGGTGGGCATCTAACAGGTGCGTTCCTTGTCCTCCAAAAGAAAGTTCCATACGGCCCTGGCGTTCCACCGGTCGTGTCAAGACAGCTTCTATGGCTCAATCACAAACACGCTGACACAGCTTTGGTCATTAAAGTTTGTCTCGCAAGGTATTTAGCCGGTTTGTAGACTAGGGACACCGTCATATCTTCGGATTAGGATGTTGAAAAGTAGCGGATCTTCACGGCATGTCGGCAGAGCAACACGGAGCTGCTATCACAGGTGCGCGTGCAACGGGTCTCGTATAGCGGGAAATATGCCCGGGATGGGACCAACAAGTTCTTGAGCCCATTGGCTTATCTTTTCAGGTGGAAAAAAACTGGAGTAAGGAAGCCATGAGAGCAAACATACCGCATATATCGCCGTATTTCATTATCTAGTATTCCACTAGATAAGTCCACCCTCGCGCTCTAGCCTCGCTCTCTCTTCTGCCCCGTTGGTGAAGTCTGACTTTATGACTTCTGGCGGAGACTGTGCTCTCCAGCAGAACTCCACAGGGCGGTCCTGTGATTGACATTTGATCCGGCCACTCAGAAGTATAGATTGGGTTAACAGTCTTTCCTCCTTAATAATTGGATGCAAGAGGCGGGACCACGCGATTGAAGCAAATTCCGCATGTTACAACTATTTAACCTGACATAAATCTGTGTTGTGGTTTGTAATTTGGGAAAGAGCTCCAACATAGCTCTCCAGCGCCGAATGTGGTTATATAGATAGGATATAAATACATAAAGTAGGCCTAGCGTATATATAATTAACTGGTCAAATTCTTGACAACCGTTGCTCAGTTTGGCATGGGGGCGTTCAGATCATTGTTATGCATTGGCACCAAAACTGTGAGATATTGAGTTCGAGTTTGTAAAGACGCCGATATTGGGCTGTGGATGCCATCCAGTGGGCCTGTGAGATAGGTAGGCCAGTAAGATATTTTGATAGGCTATTATTATTAAGTTGATAGATTTATTGGGACACAAAGTGACTCGGCTTCCTACGCATCGTTCTGCTACAACAAGAAAAGTTTCAAAGCCCTGTCAAATATGGAAGAAATGTAGAATTCATGTTTAATTTGCATGGCTGATACCAAGACCAAAACAAAGGGACCATTTGCCTTTTGCATTTTCGCTACTGATCTTGTAAAAAAAAAAAAATGCAATTTCTAGAAATAGTTTCCCTTGGATCCCAATTGCAAAACTAAAATTATTTTAGGTAAATAACTTTACTCTGCATATGGCCAAATTGCTAAAGATGATGCATGTTAGTGGATTGATCACTTTATTTTGTGAATGCCAAATCACGCAAAAATAATTAAAGACTAAAATAATGTAAAAGGTGGAATATACGCTCCATGTTATTGTAAATACACTTTTTGTAGTTGAGTAGGCCTAATATAAAAATTATGTATTGCTTAGACACCTTTACATGTTGAAATACCAAAATGTGGCTGGCACATGCTCATATTTGATGATCAGAGGAAATATGTTTGCAGATATATAAAGGGTCACTGGTCATTCTTTAACTGAATAGGACGGTTTTAATCATGTGATTAAAATTTCCAAAAAGCACATTCCAAGACACCATCTTGGTATTTCTTCAACAAAGATTCTAGGATAAACAAGCTACTAGTTGTCATTATTCTTATAATGATGAACGAGCACCAAGATGGCAGCTTGAAATGCGTGTGACATCGCGGGAAACCCTCCTGCAGTCATACTATAGTCATACTTGCCTACTTTGCTAAATATTTGCTACCTTATGTTTGTCGTCTTATTTGGTGTAGAATTTGGCAAACCATACCATGTGGTCATGGCGGCGCCATGTTGGTTTCTAGGTAACAGTTGCCCTGTGTGAATAAATAGCCTCTTAGGTTTTTGGCCGCCCTTGTGTTTCGTCGGTCAAACGAGACAACCACAGCATCAGCATAGCTCGACTTAAGGTTACGTTATTAATATTTCAACTAACATCCATAAAACAAACCGCATGGAGATGAAGAGCATTCATGGGGTTGTTAATGTGTGCCAAACCCATCTTACTTAGCCTACTTGTTGTGATTACTAGAAGATGCTGTTTGAATTGCACATCACTGCCCTTAAAAAACATCAACATCAAAAAAAACTATCCATCATGAGTTATTGGCACGAGTTGATATGTTTAATGACCATATTGACGAGGAAATGATACACACTCTGGCGTTTCCTTCCAAAGTGCATTAGTCCTCTCAGACGAGAGGGAAACGAGGTGCTTTGGGGTTGAGGGCCAGCTAAATGACCCCGTACCTATGGAAACATAGATCACTTAAACTAACACGAACAACAACATCAAAAAAAGTCATACTTAAGATGAATCATCAGTTTGCCATAACTGCTGACAGGGATACAGTGTATGATTGGAAGACAAACAAACAAACCAAATGCCCTCCTTGGAGACAAATGGGCTTTGAGAAATCGTTGACAATGCCGGTGTCGCCAGGCAACACAAGACTGAATGACAATTTTTCCTGGAAACCAGGGGAGCGGTTGATTTTCGGAACTTAAAGACATGCTGTTGGGGTCACGCAACTGAGAGAGAGAGGTAAGGAGGTGGAGAGAGAGCTCAAGGGAGTGAGCGGTAGAGAGAGAGGTGGAGAGAGGGAGATCGAGGGATCGAGAGAGGTAGAGAGAGGGAGGTTGAGAGAGGTAGAGCGAGGGAGATCGAGGGATCGAGATCGAGAGAGGGAGATCGAGGGATCGAGAGAGAGCGAGGGATCGAGAGAGAGCGAGGGAGATCGAGGGATCGAGAGAGAGCGAGCGAGGGAGATCGAGGGATCGAGAGAGGTAGAGCGAGGGAGATCGAGGGATCAAGAGAGGTAGAGCGAGGGAGATCGAGAGAGGTAGAGAGGGGGAGATCGAGGGATCGAGAGAGGTAGAGCGAGGGAGATCGAGCGATCGAGAGAGGTAGAGAGAGGGAGATCGAGGGATCGAGAGAGGTAGAGAGAGGGAGATCGAGGATCGAGAGAGGTAGAGAGAGGGAGATCGAGAGAGGTAGAGAGAGGGAGATCGAGGGATCGAGAGAGGTAGAGAGAGGGAGATCGAGAGGGAGATCGAGGGATCAAGATCGAGGGATCGAGAGAGGTAGAGAGAGATCGAGGAAGCAAGAGGTAGAGAAATCGAGAGAGAGAGAGGGAGCGAGAGATGGAGGGAGCGAGAGAGAGAGTCCCCAGGGTGCCTGTGCGGCAGCCAGCTAATCAATAGTCAACCCGTAGAGAAAAGAAAATGTCTGCCTTTGATTTGTTTGTGCCGTTTGAAGTCCTGACGACCAGCCGAGCTAATCCCAGGAATAAATGGGTATCTTAAGCAACCATTTGTCTTTTCATTCATTATTCATCAAATTCCACAGCGCTGGGGAGCACGAGGTATCGATAGGTTCCTGAACCAAATGGACAGGAAAGCTTTGTCGTAGACAGTGTGGAGAGAGGGGAGATGTGTGGACGGATCCCTGTTCATTTGATTCACCATCTGCCTGCTATTTGTTTCCATCTTGGATAGCATATTTAGGATTGTCACCATAACAAAATCAATGACAACAAACCTGACGTGAGCTATTGGAGCCTAGTACTTAACACACACAATGCTTAAGCACAGCGGTGTATATTTTCATAAAGACAGTGAGTTGTTACACGGAGGAAAACACGACTTGTGCAACGCTTGGTGTTAATAATTCAGATTTCATAATAAATGATGATGAAGAGGCTGAGTTTAGTAAGTCAAATACACACTCGGCTTTATAGTGTATTTCGGCATTAGATCTGACCTCAAAATGACTCAACCATTTAACTTAAGCCTTATATTTAGAATTGACCGATATCGAAATGAAATTATACTGAATTAATCATGATTGTAGCAGGCGTGTCATCGTTAATAAACCTGAATAGAGATCCTTGATGTTGAATAAAAAAATATATATAAGAAATTATAATAATTGTATTTTTATCTATAGGTGCGTAAGCACATTGTTAAGTGTGGAAATGATCCTAGAAATCTGCTAGTCTGTAGTGAAAATGCATGTCCAGTGTTGTCAAAAGTGTATTCCTAATATAACTTTCAACTGCATGACACAAGGTTGTTGTTTGTGCCAATGTCATATGTGATCAGGTCGTTTTAACTGGAATCTCCAGTTAAAGCTCTGTGTTCCAGCAGGTGACGTCTCTGGCTCCGTGTTTATATTGACTGAACATATACCAAGACGTTGGATGCACTGTCCAACACAATATCTTCTTCCCCGGTGATGACTGTATGTGGATGAACATAGTGCTCTGTTCTCCTCCCTCCCTCTTTTCTCTACATCCATCTTCTCCATTGTACTTTGAAGACCACAGCTTCATCCCGTCTTGTAACTCTTCTCATGCCCATGCTCCTAATAAGCGTCTATTCAATGCTTGTTTAGTATCAGACTGAAACCTTTTCAGCATTCACAATCATTCATAACCTTAAATGCCACAGAAATTTGAGGCAACTTGCACTAAAAGTGAAGGATAGAAAATAAAACGTATTGCAAATGCTCTTTGGATTAAGCTGACATACAATTCGAAAACTCTGAGTACCAAGTCACAACTGTTGACGTAAAATAACATTTGCATTGTATTATTTTAAGATCTGTGTCTTTTTTCAAAATATACTTCTACAAAATGTAGTTCAGTATATGGTTTGTCTTTAAAAAAGGGGTGTCAAAAAGGTTTTGAATATATACAGTGTAATGATTTGGTGTCTATGCTACCAGGAGCACACAATTCAAAGAACTACATGTTTCCTGTACATTCAGAGTGGACCCTATATAACTGCAGAATGTACAAAGTGAAAACATGTGTAAATCACATTACTGTCTAGATTGGCTCAGCATTGATCTCCATTGAAATCCACACCATCCATGTTCAATATTGACATGCATGCACTTTCTGTGCACTTTAAGTAGCATTTTGGGAATTATTAAACAACAAAACACAAAATAATCTTAATTTGAAGTTTACTTCAGTTGCTATAGCCGATTAACAGACGCACAGAGGCTGAGAATTAAATTATTATGTTTAGTCATCTGGCTGGATTAGAAAAGAAAAATCTTTAAGAAATAATAAATGTTATCACTGCGCAACGAAAGGGAAAAGAACGTCTGTTGCCTGACGATGCCAAGTCTATTTACCGCGATCAGCGAATTGTACCATTATAGCTTTAGCATTCTGAACAAGCTCTGGTTAATGCACCCATTTAGGATGTTTATCTTCTCATGAAGAAATGTCATTTAGACAGCTGTTTTATGCGTTCCGTCTTGGTGATCGCGTTCACATTACATTACGCACTGAGAGGGCGCAGCAGGGTTTGAGCAGTATGACTATACCTTTTAAATGGGCGGGCATGCATTATTTAAGGTGTTAAGGGGTCGTACAGAACTCCCTCAACACTGGAGAGTAGATTTGGGCTTTTAACAAAACAGAGAGAGAGAGGTCAGCGGTCCTTCACTGACCCTCCATTACACCCTATCTCAGCAGTTCAAGAAAATATTGGACGTGTTTCAGTTGAGCTGACTAGTTGCTGTCTCTTCACCTTCGGTACAAGATGTCACTTACCAAATTCTTGACGGGTTCTTATTCTTCAGAGCAAAAACAAAAACCGTAACACATTTTTCTTTAGGTTGTTAAGGTGTCTGTATTGGACACTATGTAGTCCAATATGAGTCCTAATTGTGTACATTTTACAAATGTATGCTCAGTTAATAACGTAGAGAATACATATACCATAGAAGAACGGTCTAAACCTTTCTGGTAATATATTACATAATAAATTACATTAGTATTCATTGGTTGACTAATGCATGTGTGATTTGATCATAATCATAAGTGGTCATCATAATACAGGACTTTGCAATACTGCCTGCATTAGCAACAGATCCACCTTGATTACGGTTTACTTTCATCTGGAAATTGGATTTGTGGATGGATTTTTAAAAATTTGCAGAGTCTACAGAATGTAGGGCTATTGTTTAAATAAAATCATTAAAGAAAATGCAGGCTGTCTCTGTTGCCTGTGGCCCAAATCATGGACGCCGTTAAGCCTTGGCACACGAGGCTAAAGCCCGGATGTTTTATTAATAGCCCCAGATATTTTCATCGGTCATTCAGATCATGCATTAAAACCCTCACAAATGATATGTTAAAGTGTGTCATTCAAGCAGAAGATCTGCTTCACACTTCTTGGCATGCACACATTGTGTTAGCGTGAAAGAGAAACACCGGATACAGGGCTTGGCATTGCACTACACTGTATCGTTCGCGTGCGTGCGTGTGCGTGCGCGTGTGCGTGTGCGTGTGTGTGTGTGTATATATATAAACTAATGTTACCATAAATACATTTAACTGTTTTGCTTCTACTCAATACTAATACAAATTCCTGACTAAATGATCATTTTTCAATGATAAGACTAATAAGGTGCCATGAAAACAGAGCTTGTTTATTTAAAAAAAAAAAAAAGAATCAGGGGACCATTACCCCAGACCCCCCTACGGAGGTCTGGGTTTCGCCCTGAATGTTTTTGAATCCTAGCAACGCCCCTGGCCCAAGCGCCCTAACACACACTATGGTAGAAGAAAATACACGGGTAGCAACGCCAGAGGGCGCTGTCTGCATACACACAGAACCTTAACTATAACTTTAGTATTATTTAGGCATACTTACGTTTTTCGCAGTAATTGCAGTTAGTCATTGGATGAAGGGAAACACCGAGGTGTGCTACAAGCCGTTCAGAAACAGGCCAAACTGTATTAAGTAAGTTGTTGCGGGAATAAATAAAATACGCCGATAACAGACGTTACTGTTAATGTGGTGCGGTCAAATATTTGACTATCGGTACTGAAGAAAGCTACATGATCAGACAAGAGAAGATACACAATCTGTCCTTTAAAACATAAAACGTATAGTAGAATATCCAAAACGCTAATATAGGCTACTTAAAATGTAAATGTAAAATAAACCGTTGTATATGATCGAGGCTTGCACTAGAGTCCACAGGCCATTCAAGTTGCGCAATCGATTCCATCAAATTAAAAACGTTGCAAGGTTAATCAACATCAATTAACAGCTCGGCTATATTATGTTATTAACTGAGGTTCATAACATTATATATATATATATGCAAGGTCAAATAAGGTAAACTGATGAAATATTTGAAATTAAATGATTGCTGATAATAGTTATACTGACCATTGTTTTGGTTCATTACTATTACTTACTACAGACCAAAGACTTACGACAGACAAAATCAGACAGATCCATATTCATCTTTAATGCATGCTCATGAAATAGTTACATGTATTTCACGGTGTGAGTATATCCAAGTATATTAAACAATAATCTAGGCTTATTTGTAGTAGGTTTATACACACATATATATACACATATACATATATTAGCCTTATAAGCCGCGATTATTGTTACTCTCTAGTGATTTTATATAATTGGTGTTATTGAAAGCCAGATGAGAGCACTAGATAACTATTCTGTATATTAGATCAGCACTCATAGGACAAGGCCCAATAGTGAGCAGCGATGAACACTACAAAGCACTCCTTTAAAGGGGTGATATTATGCCACCAGGTGTGAGTGTGATTAGCCATTACAAGCCATTTGAAAATCTGCCTTTTCCTGTGTTTTAGTGACATCACAAGTGGGAGTGTCCACCTAGATGTATGCTGGGTAGATCAGTCTACCAGCCTACCCAGTGGACTGTAGCAAATGTTGCTTATCTATCCATCATACATCTAGGTGGACACTCCCACTTGTGATGTCACTAAAATGGCTAATCACACTCATCTGGTGGCAT
>OOFG01073644.1:0-10868 GCA_900323295.1 Molva molva
CCAGAGGCCTGGACCCCCCCTCCAGACTCCAGAGGCCTGGACCCCCCCTCCAGACTCCAGAGGCCTGGACCCCCCCTCCAGACTCCAGAGGCCTGGAGCCCCCTCCAGACTCCAGAGGCCTGGAGCCCCCTCCAGACTCCACACGCCTGTCAGCCAGATGGGGAAGATGATAGTGTTCTTTGTAAAACGCTCCTGACTCTGTCACAGATCGATCGCTGAGACATCCCGCTAACTCTCTCTCTCTCTCGCTCTCTCTCATTCCCTTTCATCTCTCCGCCTCTCTCTCCCCCGCTACAGCTTTCTCCCTCGCTCACTCTCTCTCTCCATATTACTCTTTATCTCTCTATATCTCTCATTCCCTTTCATCTCTCAACCTCTCTCTCCCTCTACCTCCCTATCTAGCTCTCTCTCTCTCTCATTCTCTCTATCTCTCTCTCTCTCTGTGTCTCTCTCTCTGTGTCTCTCTCTCTCACACACTCTCTCACACACTCACTCTCTACCGCTCTTTCTCGCTCTCAATCTGTGGTTGACATTAATTAAACGTAAACCACCAGCCATCTGCCCCCACTTAGGGGGAAGCTGACCTCATGACTGCAGGCTTGGCATGCTCATGTGACCCCTATACGCACACACACACACACACACACACACACACGTTTGCACACACAAAACCCAAGAAGTTATGCACACATGCACACACACACGCACACACTCAAATGTGGTGCGGACATATCCACACATTACTGTGCCGATTACAGTGTAATTAATGCTGCATATTAACATGGAATGTGGTCTCAAATAAACAAGTAACACCTGTTACTTAAAAACACAGGCACACATGGCAGACACACACACGCACACATACCATCGCCACACATAAACACACACACACACAGGCACTGAGTCAACAAGGTGGGTATGTTGTACGGTTTACAACATACCCACCTTGTGTTTCAAATGGGGACCGACTTCATGGGCTAGTATAAGGCTTCTATGAGGATCAGAGGGTAAACTTGTAGGTCCTTTGTGAAACCACAGACCTAAATAAAACCAGCTGCCTTCTCTGCATGTCTGCACTATCTGTCCCTGTCCCTCTGTCCATCTCACTTTGCAAACACATTTCTATCCATCTAACTGGTCTCATTGTGTCTATCTCTCTGTCTCTGTGCCTCTTTTTCACTTATTTTTGTTATTTGTTTGTATCTCTGTTAGCTTCAATTTAATCTGATTCAATGTAATCTGTGTGTCCGTTCATGTCAGCTATCTGCATTCAATTTGACAGAAACTACTGGCTACTATTAGCCTAATATATGCATTGATAAAGAGAATGTAGAAACGTTTGACTGATTACAAATTTAAAATACATGTGAATGATTCTAGATCAAATGCACTACTGAGTGCCGACAGAGAATCACATTCACCTGCATGGGGGTTTGATATGGCAGATGCTGTTGACAGTTTACATTGGACTTTTTTTGGCTCATCTTTAATGGTTTCAAAATTAAAACAGAGTCAATCCCCCCCACTCCCATATGTGGCTTTTACTTCTAGAAGCCAAGCAATGCTGTGGTATCACTCATTTGACACCCCCATCCTCCCAATGCTGTGGTATCACTCATTCAGCACCCCCATCATCCCAATGGAATGTCCCACTGTTAAACACCCACAATTTTCCTGACACGACAGTTTGACTATTAAAGGCGATGACGCCTACTTGTCTTTTTATCAAAGATTTGGTTTTATGGTTTCATTCATCTCATTGGACTCTGTGTCTCAATTGCGAGTGCCTCCTCGCAAATAACCTCGATACCGATTCAGGAAGTTTCCTCGCAAAATAGACATAGCCTTAGTTGTCCTCTCCATGGACCTGTTATGTAAGAAAATAAGTGACATAATGTTTAGAATTTAAAATACAGTACAATATGTAACATGACTCCGAGAGTTTAAAATGGGTACTACAGTTCAAATTCACACTATTGGAGAGCTGTCTCCATCTGGCCCTTCCTCCCCAGGCTCGATGCTCACGCAGGTTGCCAGGTTGAGGACCCTGCCCAGGCTCGATGCTCACGCAGGTTGCCAGGTTGAGGACCCTGCCCAGGCTCGATGCTCACGCAGGTTGCCAGGTTGAGGACCCTGAACGAACACGAGCGCAAGACAAGCCCAGCCCAACTTTATCATTTCAGACAAGCGCAGTTATTCTATTTTGACTATGACAAGCGACTACGAGTAACTTGTCATAGCCGAGTTGATCAGCTAGGGTATACGTTTGCAATTTATTTATTGTTTGCTAATTATAAACCAGCTCATGTGGCATCCGTCTTGAAATCCTTCTGGGCTCTAAGCTGTCTCCATCTTTCAAATGCAACTCCAAGATGTACCGGTTTTAGCACGGCTCTGGTCATGGAGCTTTTTCAAAAGAGGATGAGGCATTTTAGGTTGGGTTGAATCTAGTACAATCTCAATTGATCCAGTTTCTTTGCTTGCTTCCATGGCTGCAGCACGCTGTGTTTGTGTGCCAATTTGTTTTATAACTGGAAACCTGGGGTTCTGGGAGAATAGTGAATCATAACACACAGGCCAAAACAAAAACAAACATTCCGACCTAAAATGAAATATAAAAGGAGAACACACCAGCTGTAGCGCTGTGGTCAGAGAAGCCAGCATTTTGATTACACATGCTTCCTTAAACTCTGACATTTTATGATTTAGTATGGTACATTTGTTACATATAGCTCCTTCATTATATAAATGTAAACACCACCGAATTCATAGCATTTAAATATTTTGCTTGAAAACCATGTATCGGAATTCACCTAATTGAAATCCATATGATTTGTTTGTTGATTCAAGCTTCACAAATTCAAAAGCTATACTCAAGTTAATCAAAATTGAATCTGCACAATTTGGATAAAAACAATTCTAATCGAACAAATTAAAATAGAACAGAATTCAGGTTGCTCATACTTGAATGGTGGAATTCAGATCAAAACATTTACATTGAAAAATTCAGATAGCAACATACAGGGTACCAAAGGTTGGATAAGCCTTAATGCAATCTAACCAAATTCTGGACTTTCACAGCAAGGTCTGTAAGTCATTTGATCCAAGAAAGCGGCTTGACAATGTAAACCCCGGATGACTCAACAGAACGGGGAAGGATGTTTGCATTTTCCATGGGTTTTTCCATTAAAAAGCTACATTCAATTGAATCCTTGATTGAATAAAATGTAACTGAGAAATGTAGATTCTCAGTTACCTTTTAAAAGCCATACTAAAAATATTTTTTAAACAATTAAGGCTAACCTTAGCTGTTTCCAGATGATAAGAAACTGGTTGACATTTAAATGTGCCTTGCTGTTCTTAAACGCAATGATTCTTTCACATCTGTCCAATGGTTTAACTACCTGGTCCCAGGCTAACCTGTCAGTGATTAAATCCATGGAAGGCCTTTGCAATGGGGCCCTGAAAAATTGGACAAAAAGCAAATTAGGTACCATCATTGCCGCATTCTAAGTAAATACAAGATTTTAAGTTTTGCAAACTTAATAGATTTCCACTATATAAAGCTTGTGTTTAAACGTTTAAATTGACGATCGCTTGAAAATGAGTCGATGAAGAACATGATCAAAGTCCGATAAGTCAGTTTCATCACCAAGGCCTACATTACACACTGATGCTGATTTAAATCATATTTAGTGAAGTCTTCTTGAAAGGTCTGTTTTTAAAAGGTTAATTAATACGTTTATATTATGACGTTAAATATCATGAGTTAATGATATGATGTTTTTTTCAGAAGATTTTCTTATTTTTCCATGAGGTTAATTTAGAAAGGGCTAGTCAAACTAATTTAGCTATTGTGTTAACTATAAACTAGCTAGCTTGTTAAAGAAGAAGCGTTAACAGCAATTACATTTGTTTTAGAAACCCTCCGTGGACGACGAAACTGAGGTATCGACATCTTCAGGTAATTAGCTATAATTATAATTAGCCTGTTGGATAAGTTGTTGTAAGAGATAACTGAGCATTTTTCACTGTCTTGGGTGACGCGAGATTAGTACTTTTACTGCTTCCGAAATTCCTTACCAACATGCTATTTAGTATGCTTTTGGTATGTCCGAAACCTTAGTATGAAAGTAGCAGTATCATTTTCCACTTTGCTAGGCGTAGTATATTTTTCTTATACAGAATATATTGTTGTTGTTATTATCATGAGTTATCAGCTCGTGAGATGTGTTGTTTACACTCTTGATTTCATTGACAGGTCACTCAGTCCCACTCTCAACCCGCCCTCTTGCCACAGGGAGAGCCCCAGGAGGTGCACAGAAGACTTTGTTACCCAGCCAGAGTCACTCACTGCTATGACTCCTAGATCTTGGCACGGATATCACATGTACTTCCTCGAAGACACCAGCGAGAGTGTTCTCACGCTATGGTGACAGACTGTTTCGGGCTTAAGGACAGGAGAGGGAGATAGGGAGGGGTTTGGTTTTGTCTGGTGTGTAAAATGTTAAAAAAATATACAGTATAAATGTTGAAATTGAGAAGTTTGGACTTATTTTAACTGAATTTAAATGTATTATTAAAGAGAGGGTAAATTATTGAAAACAATTACCATTGGGTACCGTTCTATATCAAGCATACTATTTGTCTGTTTACATCAAGGAAATCAAGCTGATGTTGTTGTTTATTGTTAATTTAGTATTTTTATATTGTATAATTAGACTATGATTAATTAATATTCTTGGTTACCACCCTATAGGGGCCAGAGGCAAGGAGGGCAGAATGAGTAATCAGGCCATCAGCCACCAAGACCTTCTGTTCAAATTGAAATGACAAGGTTCAGCGCTAGATTCTGTACATTAACCGGATTGGATAAAAACTGATGGTCTTATAGTATTCAGGTTTAAACAGACATATATATTTCACAAAGGTCCTTTCCAGGTATCTTTACGGAAGAAAGAGGTGTTTTCCTGCAGTAAATTACAGTTCCTGCTAAGAGACCTAAACCATTAGAAGTAGAACTTTAGAGATCCCAAAACATTGGGAACGAAGGTTTGGAACTCTGAAAGTGATGTCACGACACAATCATTTTACAACATTTTATATTTATTTTAGTTAAAGATATAATAAATATCCCACCCGCCCCCATAAATAGTGCGCACTTGATTTGAATCCACTCAATGTGGTCGTCACTTTTTATCAATGGTCTGCAAGAATTACGCATATTTACGGTTTCATACCCTGTTCTGTTGACTAGACATTTTGGATGCTGAGGTTTGGATGTCTGAGGCTGTATTGTTGATTTTAAGACTGTTTTGTTTGTTTAGTGTGTGGAAGGAAACGATTTTGCCAACACAGCACACCACATACAGATTCCATTCCACAACCACCCTGTCCCGATTTTCAAAACCAATCTCGCCAATCGCTCACGTTCAAAATCGTGACTTTAGTGTAAATAAACATAGGACGACGGTCAGCAGGAACTAGCTATGCTAGCTTTTGGAATCGTTTTTTCAGAAAATTTGAACTCCAAAAGCTGTTCCTCCATTTCGGAAGACCACCTCACTTTAGCTTTTGCCGCCATGGCTTCTGTTATGATTACTTCATGAGTTGTTGGTATTAGGTTAAGTCAGCGTGACTCCCAATTGGCTATCGTCTTTCCCACGTGACAATCAATTGCCTCCGTCCTCGGCGGTCGGGGTTCCCCCCACACTACAGGATATCGGATCGTAAATATTGAGCATGTTTAATATTTGCGATTTTGCATCGGTGGGGCCACGATCAAAACACTCTTAACATACCCCACACCACAGGAAAAAAAAAAAGGAAAAAAAAAATCGGTAGAACCATCAACAAATCAGGGCATTGCTGACCGGAGTCGGAAGGGGGAAATCGGGCACAAAATCGGGCTAATTATCCTGTAGTGTGTACCCAGCATAACTAATTTAAAGATATTAAGCTTTAATGAATGAAAGCAAGACTAACATGTTATTACAATCAACTTTTATCTCAGCAGTTTTCAGCATTCTTAATACAATGTTTTAAATAATAATTAATTGTATGTTACCTGTTGGTATTTTTGGTTTACAGTTGTGTTATGCACTAATTAATGTTGACTGTGTCTGGTGGCTGGCTGCTTTACAAATCAGCAGGTAGGCCCACATAAGAACTAGTGTTAAATATGGTACAACAATTAGTGCTCATCCCAACAACGTATGGCTCATCGGTATTGAGTACGTATGCATGGGTTAAGCCACTTTATTGTCACCATTTATTTGCAATGGTCCCCAAATATAATTGGGAATTGCACTTCTCATCTATGTGTCATTACAAATATGATTTGGCCTGCCTCTCTGTTTGTTTTCAAGAAATGATAATGAGCATTTTATTAGGTCATGTCTAACGGATAACTTGTTTATTTTTTAACTAACATTAACCACATTAGTGTATTCATCAATCCATTCAAATTGTAAAGTAAGGTTAACTAAACTTATGTCATTTATAAATGATTATTTCTCACTCTCCTCTGTAATATTTTCTATAGGAGGACGGGAGCCCTCCCTTGTGTGACCCTGATGACACTGCTGCACAGGAACCATTTGGAAGGCTGCAAGCCAGGGTGGTTAATCGAGTCTTAACGTTGCACCAATTCAAGAAGAACTCGGCACAACTCCTTTGCAACTAACAGACGGCACATTTTGTGGCATGCCAAACGCGATGTGCCAGAAGTGTGGAGCAGCCATTCCATGGCGGCTCCTGATGGAACTTACAATCTTGCAACATCATGATGGTGACAGTGATACTATCCTGGCTCATGTGGAGGATGCAAACTGAGCAGGATGAGAGAACATGTAAGACTGAGTTCTTAAAGCTTTTTCAGTATATTCATTAACATTGAACATTAACGGGCTACAATTACAATTCCTGATAAGGGCAGATGATTTGTCTGTTTTGTCATTATCTGTATTTACTTACATTTCTCTGTACCAGTTCAGCATGGACATATTTCCCACTGACATTATCGAGGCACATGCCGCTTCACGAGGGGAAAGGTATATACCTCATTTATATTTTATCTACTTTTTTCACTCACCAGCAGATGCTTTAGTCTTTGAGCAATTCAAACATGAATGCAGTTTGACAGATAAGTATAGAACATTGTGTTGTGAATGTGGACAGTGCAGGAAACGAGGTGACTGGTTGGAGTATTGTGGCAGTAGAGCAAGCAGCAATGCCTGGAAAGTCCTGAAGCACAGTCTACATGCAGTTACAGACATTTAGTGGAGGGGCAAGAATGTTAGGGAGGGTAAATGGAAGTGCACTAACTTGTCATTTGAATCTACATGTCAAATATCATTTCCAGAGCTTGATGTCTTTACAGGCATTAAAAAACATTAAAGATAAGAAAGCTGAATTGGTCCCATTTTCGTTTTATCTCTTCCTAGAGTGGCTCACCGTCAAAGACCCTAGCAAGGCCATGTCTCAGTTTCAGGACACCCTTTTCTTCATTCACAAACAGGAGAATCCCTTAGTTCTCAGCAAGAATGGAAGAATCCCTGCCAAACAGGACATGGCACTCCTCTCCAGGCAACCCCATTTTGAATGGGCCAAACCGTTAAATTGCTGTCTTGAAGGTAGCTTCAGCTACATGTCATAGTGCTCAAGGACTGCCTAAAGTATTATTTTACCTTGCATTGTGTTACAGGTGATGCCACCATTGGAGAGGGAGTAACTCGCTTTTTCCTCTGAACTTGCATGGACAAGCTGAAGTCTGGGTTTTGCATAAACTTTTGGTATATAGACTACAAATATGTGTAAAATGACGTATGGGTAGCAAGTGCAATGTTTCTTAAATTGTTATGTTAAAAAAATGATCTTCTACGTTTTTCATATCTTAGTAGGTTTGCTTGAGCCCAAAAGTTCTAACGTCTATATCAAAATCATACTGTATATAATGCCTACACTGGGAGAAATGTAGATCTAATGTAAATTCCACTTGGTTGCATTGAATGATTGTGTTTAATATATTTTCAATTGCTTTTCTCTCAAATAGTAATTTTCTTTACCAGCAAACACAGATATTACAGGGCTCTTCGATGGAGAGCAAGGCCATTGATTGCCCTCAGCCTCTCACTTTCTTGTGGAAAGTGACATGTTCTTCATGCTAGGGAGAATTGTGAGCCAATCCTTCCTTCATGCTGGACCATGTCTGGCTCGGCCCTGCCGTTGTTCATGTTCTGCTTAGAGGGGGTCCCGAAACTGCAACTGTGATACTAGAGGACTGTCCAGACCCGGACGTCCTGGGAAACAATCAGGCTTGTATGCTTTCCTTCTTCAATCACCTCCAACGTCAAGTTATTTATTTTCTTATCATATTGTATATACAGTGGATTTAGAAAATCTCCACCCCTTGAGCAATCGTTTTTCAGTTTACTCTATTTACTTTGTAGAAAAAAGGCTAATCAAGTGGCTTGGAGGTCAATCCAAACTCTGGGGAAGACAAAAAGGAGTCCAGGACTTGGCCTATGCATGGGATCTTCCTTACCTTCTACCTTACCATCTGAAAATGACATGAGGGGGCTTTTTGAGAAAATGCTGATCCATGCTTTGAGTGAAACTTTGAGGGAAATGGTTGTGTTTGCATGACTTAATGTCTCATTCTCCGAAGTTGCTTTGGGATAAAGAACGACAATGTGTTGCACTTTCTCTCTCTGTTGTCAATAGCAGGTAATTGGAAGTGTCACAAGACAAGTCAAACACCTGAGACGTGGCCTGGAAGGGACCAAACGACACAGTGGCCCTGTGTTTTTCAAAAGAGGGATGACCTGGTTCTCTGGGGATTTGTAATGGGCTTTCCAACGGTATCCACCAATGGTGTTTGACGTGTTTGGTGGGCAAGGACAATGGTGCTCAACCAGTTATAATGATGTAATAAGCCATGATGAAGTGGCCTCGTGAAGATGATGATTTTCCAGTTGACACCAATTTCCGGGTATCAGGTTATCTTTGTCAGTTTGTTGAAAATTGTATATTTTCAGAGCAAACTTAAAAAACATGGCAATATGCTATAGCGAAACAATTTGTCTTCCAGTTACCTTTACCTCTCCACAGTAAATATTATGTGTTGTTTTAAATAATGTTTGAAGCCCTGAAAAGTTATGGCCATTATACACACAACTGATCCCTCCTCATCTGCTTTGGTGTGCGGTCCAAACTGCCAAAGCCGCTTCCTTGGATCACAGCACCGCCAGATGGTGCTCTGATAGGCCAGAAGTTGCTTGCATTAAGGCTCTATTGCCTAGCCTATCCTTGGTATCCGTTGCTATCTGAATTTATTGAATATTTTTTTCTGAATTTCACCATTTTAATACGAGCACCGACAATTATGTTCTATTTTAACTTGTTAGACTGAATTTTTGGAACCAAATAATACAGATTGAATTTCCGCAACCTGAATATAGGTTTTTATTTGTGAAGCTTGCATTTTTGGATCTGAATTGTTTGACATAGAAAAGAATATATATTTGAATTTCAAAACCAATTAATTCAGATATGTGGTTTCCAAAGCAACGTTGTAAATGCTATGCATTCGGTGGTGTTGAAATGTCAATGTTATGTATTCAATGCTTTTTAAAATTCAAAAAGCTATGTCACTTATTAACTTTCATAGCCTGTCCCCCGCCCGGCCAATCAGAAGGTTCAGTGGGCCAATGGACACTTGCCAGTGGAGCCAATCCCTTGTTGTCCCTCTGCTGCACTCTGGTAATACAGTTTGCTGTCACTTAATGATGCTGTTAAACTCTCAGTCTGTCTCCTGCTCTCTCCATCTCTGTGTGGCTTTCTGCTTCTCTGGTTGTCTTTCATCTTGTTTCTTGTTCCCTTCCCCCGCTCACACTCTAGTGATCTTGTACAGATCTCTACATGAACTGACTGACACACATGCACAGGTGCATATACACACGTAAGCACACACCCACTAACTCACCTCACCTCAGCACAAACACACACACCTCAGCACACACACACACGCACACTTCGGCATGAACACACACACACACCTCAGCACACACACATATACACCTCAGCAAACACACATACACACACACACACACGCAAATATATAATAATACGCTGTAAGCATATATGGTGAAACGGAGCGCACAACAAATTGGATTTCCATGTCCTGGGTTCCCCGCTCCTGTGGGTATTCTCAGCCTTTCCGCCTGCGTTAACGTGGGGCTGGCTGGCAGATGGAGAGGAGGCCCTCTAATGCAGATAATTACCTGTACAAGCTGAACATAATGTTAAAATAATAAAGAAGCACTTTATCTCTCTCATCCCTCTTCAAGGCGGCTCACCGGCGCTGCTGTGTGTCTGTGTGCGTGTGTGTGTCTGTGTGCGTGTGTGTGTCTGTGTGCGTGAGTGTGTCTGTGTGGGTGTGTGTGTGTGTGTGAGTGTGTGTGTCTGGGGGTGTGGGTGTGTGTGTGCGGGTGTGTGTGTGTGTGCGTGAGTGTGTCTGTGTGCGTGAGTGTGTCTGTGTGCGTGAGTGTGTGTGTGTGAGTGTGTGTGCGTGTGTGTGTCTGTGTGCGTGAGTGTGTCTGTGTGGGTGTGTGTGTGTGTGCGTGAGTGTGTGTGAGTGTGTGCGCGTGTCTGTGTGCGGGCGTGTGTGTGTGTGAGTGTGTGGGCGTGTGGGTGTGTGTGTGTGTGTGTGCGTGCGTGTGTGTGTGTGTGTGAGTGTGTGTGTGTGTGTGTGTCTGTGTGCGTGAGTGTGTGTGTGGCGCCGCACCCCTCGGAGAACAGCAGTGTGCGATAATAACGTCAAACTCAAAAGCCTTTCCTTTCTACCTGATTAGTTCAAAGTGGAGTCA
>OOFG01073647.1:0-10762 GCA_900323295.1 Molva molva
TTAGTCGATTTAATGTCGTTATCATGGCAATGGCTTTGCATCATTTTGTGTACATGTACATGACATAGAATAACATTTTATTATGTGGCTGCCCCAGTTGTTATAGGCATATACAACATGTGCTGCTGTGTTATTATGATGATTTTTAGCTTCTCAGCGGTTTTACAAAGAGCATGTTTTGTAGTGAGACTCCGTTGTGGCCGGTTTTGAGTACACGATGATCTAGGATGATGGCTGACGGTGCTGAGGTTATAACGCACATATCAGAGTAGGAGTGGTGCAAATGGACGCCTGGATGACGTTCAAAACACAAGCAGCCCCCAAAACACACGCACGCACCCACACACACACACACACACACACACACACACACACACACACACACACACACGCGCGCGCGCGCACACAGGCAGCCTTTTAACGGTCTGCTATATCTCTAATAAGTCCTAGCGTTGCGTAATATGCTTTTTTTGCCTTTCAACTCATCCTTTCTCTTGGGATGCAAGTCACCTGCACCCCTTGTGTCTTTAACGATGCCGTTGGCTGGTCTGTCCTACTTTAGAGTGAACGCTTCTGAAAGATAAATGTTAAAAAAAAATAAAAGCCAAAACACTGAAGTCACGATGTGTTTACTTGAAGGCAAGGTTGTCCATTTCAATCACATCAGTGAGCTCGTAATATTGACGCAGAAGCCTACGTTTTATGAAACCGTTGATGTGTTATACATATGTCTAAATAGTGTGGAAGGGGTGCAACTTGTGCATTATTGATGAGAAGATGTTAGCAGGCGAAACCTGCGGGAAGGGTGCGGAGGAGGAGGAGGATGTCCCTTTCGGAAGAGGTCCAAGTTTTGCTGCAGACGGGATGGTACAGAATACGTAAACACGCAGTCCTCTGCGAGTCTCTCATCATCTAGGTTTAGGACTACGTTTTGGTTTTTCTCAAATCACCTCGGGAAACATTGCTGCAAATGTTAAGGGTAAATATCCGGGATATATGTTCCACATAGGCTAGGCTACATTAAAACATCATGTACTATTCTGCTGTATTGCTGATTGAGCATGTGATTGAACGGAAAATACCTATTGTGACAATTCACTCATTGGAATTTGGCATTACATGCGCCCAAATGTTCAGAAGATACTTTCCCTTCAGCACATCGCTGTAGTTTATACGTTAAGTGAGCCCCATGCTCTTATTTCGAAACGATAACCCGTGGTCGAGTACCGGGATGCCGGTAAATCATGAAAAGCTCCTGCGATGGCATAGAAACTCCATGCGGGGAGAACAGGGTTTCAGAATTGTGACCTTGTGTACTCAATTATTCATTAGCAGGATACCATGCCTGTGAAAATGCTGCAAAGAGCATACTTAACCATTTATAAAGCTTTGTATATTATATGAATGCAGTTACTAAAGAGAGTTATATCTGTTAAGTAAGTACGGTATTTTGTTATAGTTCATTCATCTTCCTTATCCCCACGGTTACCCTTATGACATCATCATCATCGTTATCTTCATGACGTTTATAAATATTATATTTACTGTAAACAAGGCAAGGTCAACATAGAGTTAGATCAAATGGATCTATAATCACTGCTTTTTATGTTACGGTATATGTTCCTTGTTAATCCAAAATATATTTGTTGCCATTATTGTCACCTCTGGGTTATGTCACAGTATGCAGTATTTTGTGTCGGAGAGAAAAATAGTCAACAGTTTCGTTTATATGAATGAGCAGATGTTAAATTCAATGGAACTGCACAATTGGCTAAGTTGTTGAATTCAATGTAGTATATAGGAATATTTAAAGCATGTTATTGACCAGTTTTTATTATGGTATAGAGAGCTTCCAAGACTGCTGCAACTGTGAAATGAAATTCCCATCCCAGTGTCTGTTCAGGCAACTGTAGCCTAATATAAGATACAGCTATTGAACTATATTTCAGGACTAGAGTTTCCCTTTGAGAACAATGTACAACTAAAAAGCTCATACCTAATTCATCGTTGCTGGATGGTGTTTTTTGGGAGAAAAATATAGAATGTGTGATGTCCCTGGACAAGGTCTCTTTGTTTTCCTGTTTACCCAGATGGTTAGGTGCTTCAGCTCTTCAGCTGTTATCCTTGCTATGTGTTGTGTTCAGTCACCCTGCTGCAAGGCACACATTGTAGTTTGTTATGACAAGCCACACACACACCAGATCCGCTTTCAGGGGGATATTTATGCAAACTGGAGCTGTGGATGCTAATTATTACCCAATTATGGCCTACTCCTCTCTTAATGGTTAAGTTAATGATTACCTATGTTAATTGCTCATTCCACAAAGGATTCTTTAGGGAAAAAACAAGCCGCAGTTGAACGATGGAGGAACTGGAATAACAGAAGGCAATTGTTTATATGTGCTTGCATATAGGGCAGCCCAACTTTAGATCAAGTCTACAGTCTCCTCCCTGGTGGACTGTACCAACTTGTAGGCTGGCATTGTCCTCTCCATCACTTATCAGAGTGGGAACTCCCACTTGTGATGTCACAAACGGATCGATTTAAAAATGGCTTGCAAAACCGCCTCACTCCCGGTGGTGAGACAGGGGCCCTTTAACATTGACTGCTTCCACCAAATATGCTGTTTCACAGATAAGACATACGTATGTTCCACACATAATGACAAACATGCTCAATAGGGATACTGAGCTACTATGTGCTTCCTTCTACAAGGAACTTGCTACAAATGATGAATGCACTTCAGTATTGCCTAAGAACTCATTGCAATACCTGTCATGCATTTACACCATCTGACTTTTATTGGAGAAAAGAAGGAAATCGAGGCAGCAATGTAAGGAAATAACTGCGTGAATCGTGTAAAAGACACGTACGATCCATGAGGTTAAATTAATACTATCAATGGACACACACCACTATTTTCTCTAGCTTTCTCTAGCTTTACCAACAGTTCTTGGAAATATAAGAGTAAAACATTGTTATCATTTCCTGTGGTTTGTACCATTGTACGGAAGTCTATTGCATTCATTAAAGACCCCCCTCCCACTGTTTTCATGTGGTTTTCCTTATAATATATTCATTTACAATATTAAACAGGATGAATATTTTGTTAAATGCAGTTTTGCACGTCCAAGGTTCAAATAAGGCTTGTTATGGGTACACCCAGCAGTGCCTTGTGGATTGAGTGAAACAAATAGACGGACAAGTTGCACTGTTTTGTCCCTGAAGCTGGTTTTGGTTGAAATGGTCCAATATAGTGTTGATAGTTCTGAAGCCAATGCTTTTTAGTCCTAATGGCTCGGAATTGGGAATAAAAGACATATAATGATAAACACTCTACAACAGATCACTATTTAAGAGACAGTGATATTTCGATTTGAAAGTATATAAGTAAAGTAATATTGATATTCAAAGAGAGTGAGATTCTAACAACCCTTCTCAGAAGTGTCAATCTGGTCCCTGTGTTCTCTAGCGTTTGCATGACTTCAGAGGAGAAAGAACACATTCAGTATATTATACATAATTGGATGTGTGGAAATAGGCTAGGAATTAGGACAAAGTGTTTAGAACAAATCTTTGGCAAGAAGGAAGCAACAATTAGTCGGAGGATGGATTTCTGAATGGATGGATTGTAGAGCCATTGTTAATTTATACTTTATGAACATTCAGCATAAGGATTGACTTGTATCATCGTCCGTTTTGACGCAAAGCTGGACAGGGCAGAACTGCCTTGTGGTCTGCTCTCTGCAGGGTACTGCTGACTTCGTTTCACGCTCATTAAGTACAGAAGACTATACGTCCTTATTAACACCAATCTACCCCGGGAAAACTGCAGCGTCAGCTGCTCGCCTCTCTACAGTTTAGCCTCTTTAAACGGCGAGGCAACCTTCCTAACCCAAGACCAACAACAGACAGACAGACAGACAGACAGACAGACAGAGAGCTGTGCTCTGCTGTATAAACAATAACATCAATAAATAATAGCCAGAGAACCCTGATTCTCCATAGCCTTTCAAGAGGAGAGGTGCCGTCTCTACAGCAGTAGTGGAGAGTGTAGTGTCGACTTGTTTTTCCTGGCTGGGGCCTGCAGAGCCAAGTCCTTCCCAGAGGGGGAGGGAGGGGAAGGGCTTGGGCCGTGCTTGGGCGTGTGTTTGGCTCAGGCTGCACACTTAAGCAACGCTGTGTACTGCAGGAGAGGCTGAGGCTGCTAAACCAAGCAATCACCGTGGAGCTGCCGGTAAAGACGAGCAGGGAGGGGGATGGATGGATGATGTGACAGAGGGATGTATGGATGATGGATGGATAGGTAGGTGGCTGGGGGAGGGACAAAGGGGAAACATAAATGGATAACCACAGGCACGTTGTAGAGCATTGCAAACACAGGGATGTCACATGAATACATTCACAAGGGGAGGATGTGACAGGGATTGTTCATGTGAGGCTGCTGTTTGATCCTTCTGGTGTACAGAACCAAAGTCTGTAATCAGTGAAAGAACAGTGTTCATTCAGCTTCCTGGTGAATAGTCGGAATCACTTGTTATGCTACAACATTCACATATCTGATACAAAGATCCTTAGAATAAATGGTGGCCTGAATTGCCTGAGAATGAAGCCCAGCTTCAACAGATTAAATGATGATTAATGATTAGAGAATTCATGGTAGATATTGCTTTTCTATGGACCTGTTTAAAGAGGTGGCACTTTATTTGTTTCTGTCAATTGTTTTGTATGTTATAACATAATTTTATGGGATAACCTGTTTGGTCACAAAATAAGCCTTTGGAAATACTGTGTCTACCAGGGCCCTCCTCCTAAAGTTCAACTGGCCTTCAGGGGACATTTAGATTAAAGGGGCCCCTGGCTGGTGTTTTATGTAGGTTTTTGTGTTTTGGTGATTATGTTGTGTCTGAATTGGATGTTTAAGGTGATATGTTATACATTACATTTGAGCGAGTCCCAGTTGTGTGATCACAACTCCTTCAGAATTGCCTTGCTTGCATTACACTGTTTTCCCATAATAAAAGGACACTGTGTATTCTGTGTTTTTACACGTTGAATAAATTACAGCCTGTAGTGATATTGTAAGTAACAATTCTATGTATAGGAAGGCATCTTTATTATAAACAATGTCAATTTCTTGTTTTGGCTTATTTTATTTCTTTGGCTATGGTTAAATATGAAATACTTTTACTTTGAAATTACCCATCAGCCTAAGAGACCCACTATCTATATCTGCATAGTGGCAGTCTGAGTAAACCTCAATGATATGATAATATAAAGATTAATTGAATCAGGCATCAGTCATCATCATCATTGTCATCATCAGGGGAAACCCAACAATGGGACACAGCATTGACAAAAGGCAGAATGATTAGAGTGGATTTGCATGGACTATTGTCCAGTGTGTCAGAGAAGCCCTGCCCAGTTCCCATGCCCCCCCCCCCCTTTTCCTGGGTCCACAGACCCAGGAACAGCCTGTGAATATTAAGGACCAGCAACAGTAGTGAGGAATGGCAAGCGATTCTGAAGACACACAAAGATATACAGACAGACACACAGAAGAGCAGACATACAGACTAAATGGTACACACAGAGTAACAGACTTACAGGCACATATACATGTAGCCACTCATACAGACACATGTAAAAAATACACAGATATTGAGATGCACAGATACAAATACATACAGATACACACACATATACTGACACAAATATATGAAGACACGCGAACAAACAAAGATCTGTACACATGAAAAAAATAAATAATAATAATAATAACACAGTCCCCATGTATGTTTATGTTTATGAGTTGTTTCGGCACAGAGGACTCAGCTGATGTCTTGCTTTGAAAGAGAAAACAGACAACTTTATCAGATCACGTAGGCTACAGATTTCCGATAAACTAGAACACACACACACACACACACACACACACACACACACACACACACACACCAAGAGAAAAGAAACAAGAGATTGATGTTCATCTTTTGTAAAAGTCTTGGATAACTTCAAAGACAATTGCAAGCTCGGAAAGGATTTAACTTCAAAAGGAAAAGGGCCTCCATCTTGTTTCCAGATCAACCTCTGCTGGTTTTTCCCCTCAGGTGTCTTTACTCTCTCATGAGGACGAATGCCACCTTGATCTCTTTCTGCGACTGCGCCTGAGCGTTCTTTCTACGTGTGCGTGTGTGTAACTGTGTGTGTCTGTGTGTGTCCTTGTCGCAGAGAGACTCATAACTGCATTGTGGTGTCACTTTCGTGTTTTGTGTGTGAATGTTAAAGAAAGGTGAGTGATAGTGCGTGTGTGTGCGTGTGTGTGTGTGTGAGTGTGTGAATGTGTGTGTGCGTGTGTGTATGTGTTTGTGTGTGTGTGTGTGTGTGTGTGTGTGAGTGTGTGAGTGTGTGTGTGTGTGTGTGTGTGTTTGCATCTGCTATAAAGGGTCTAGTGTGGTGTGTTCTCTGATGAGGTATTTGTGTATTAAGATGTACAATACATCACTAATACAGCGTTGTTATATTAATCAGGTGAATTTATGAACCCCATTTCCCGGAATCCCATTAAAACCATTAAGAATATATAAAAATGTACCCTTATAGCATACTAAAGATGGAGCTAATAGATATTTTTAAACAATACATGCCATACTTTTGAGACCATTGTATTTATAATTGGTCATGTAATGCAAAGGCATTAATGCCTTTGCATTACATGATGATTGATAATTACTCGGAATTGATAATTACATTATAAATAGCTACCTTAGTAATACTCATCGTCATGCTAATACCATATCTGTTTTGAAATAATAACAACATTTATTTGTTCACAAATGTGGTTGGAATAGCAATTCATATTATGTTCCAATGTTCACACAAGATTGAATAATGGTTTTACAATATAATATATATGATATTTGCTATTCCTGACTTGTGAAATCATTCCAGGCTTTGGTAAGGGCATACTGACAACAATCTACTACACCTATTTTCCCTTGATGTAGTCATCCTTCTGGCAGAAGGTTACCTACTTATTATAATTATAATACATTTTCCCACTGTTATTGTGCCAGGACAGTGCTGGGGAGTCTGCGTTTGCTAGCTTATTAAAGTTATGATACGCCAGATAGTTACTGGAAATCCAAGCGGAGAGGGGTGGGAGACGTCTGGTAGACTACCAGACCAGCACCTTCATTCTGATCATGATGAAACGAAACACTCAGAGGGTGTGTGTCGCCAAGGAAACCGGCCAAGGCAATATCTCTCCAGCCTTGGCTGCGTAGCTTCCTTCACCTATTGTCTGTATATGCTCCTTCATCGTCGCATGTATGTTTGGCTGTTGGACTTGTATTACATATGTAAACATATGCTGTTGTATATAACTTGTATTATTATAGTCCAGGCACAGTCAACTATCCTATTTGTAGTCTGTTCGTGAAACTGAAAATTACATTTTACATGTATGGATTACGAGACGTTACGAGATATTACGACAGTCCTATGTTTATGGATTATGATGCAATGATGCAGTAGGATGTAATGGTTTCTCTCTCGTTTGAAAGCCGATCAGTTTAAGCAGCGTTATTTATTTATTCATTTATTTAACAGGGACAATGGACAGTAAGTAAACGTCCCAGAATTAGCTTGAAAGCAAAATTTCATCTGCAGTCTCGTTAGAAACTAAAACTCAGGGTTTCATTAGCTGAATGCTCTTTACTGGGCATTGGCACACGCCTTGTGATTAACGTTATGTTAAATCAACATTGATGCATCTTATTTGCCATCTAAAGATCTGCAAATTGATGCTGATTTAGTTAGGTTCTGAAGGTGACCGAGTATCCAATTTAAATGTGAGGGTAGACATTCTATACTAGATGCCATGTCTTAAATAGTGTAAAATACCACGGTTTAAATCACAATATATACTGTGGCTATCGCAGCGTGACACATTTGTCTTGTGCTGACATAATTGTTTTATTATTAATATATCTCTAAGAAGAGGCTGTCATATCATTTACTTGGCGTTTGGTCATTAAAAATTGAATTATATCTTTTGAACTTACAGCGTTACAAAAACATTGATTTGCATCCACAATGTCCACCATTGCTGGCCCAAACCACAATCTCTTACTGGCTCTGTCTTGCTCTACTTGTCTTTTCAATCGACACACATTGGACATTGCAATCAATTGCGCGGAAAGGTGCTTCACAGTGCACACATTGTTTTTGGAATGTGAGATAACAGGTTTTAGTATATGATATATTATGTTGCATTATATGCCTTGTTAGACACACATTAGGCCTAATATAGCAAAACCTCCAGTCACTTTTTCACCATGACACTGCAGTGAAGAGCTGAGTGGAAGAGTCACTCTAAAATAGGGCAAACTGAAAATCTTCTTTCTGTCCTACATTTCTGTCTTAAAAATCACCCCACTCCCTTGGGATTAGTCACTGAGCTCAATTATTATTATTAGAGGGCAGGTGGCGATGAGAAATACATCTCCAGCCATGAGTGCTGGTCATTTACTGAGATTATGTTAAGGAGATGGACTCTGTTTTTCTATCCATACTTTCAATCATACTTGTAATATATTAGCCTTCAATCATTATAATACTGTGTGTGTTGTTATCTGACCTATTCTGGGTATTTTGCGTTTTATTAAGGATGATTCTGCATTTTACGTATTTTAATTATTTGTATCATGCATATGAATCTTTCCTCGTATGAAATATAGATATTAACTTGTACCCTACTTCTTTTAGATTAGACTCCTACTAATCCTGTTCTCTCCTCTGCCTTCTCCTCTCTCCTCTGCTTGTGTCCTCAAGGTATTTATGAGCAGACATTTCTTATACAACTGCAGCCAACCGATCCTGGATGTGAAGATAGCTTTTTGTCAGGTGTGTGTTCCTTACAGGTAAAAATAAGGTACAGTACCCATTCCGTTCCATGTCCCTGTCACTGACGCTCTGTATGTCTTGTTTCTGTGTTTACAGTCAGATTAGTCCCAAAAACAGTTTTGTTGTAGAAGCTGACAGCACAACGGACTAGTCGGCATCAAATGTTTACAACACGCTTTGAACATTTGATTTAAAAAACTGTTACTGTACTGTTGTCTCATCTGTATCCCCCAGAACTGAAGTCATATTCATGGAGACAAATGTTCCCAAAGAAAATAATATTGTTATGACAAAGGTGATAATTAGTATGCTGATTGATTGCCCTTTCATAATCGTGATGATTAATATTGTTATTATCAGTAGTATTTTGTATCTATAGTATTCATATGACCATATTATGAATATAATGCAAAGAACTGCCACCTGACACTTTTCCAGTTTCCATGTATCTACTTAACCAATGACAAGCATTGGATGCCAACATATCCAATGACATAAGAAAGCGTCATTTGTCATTTGTTAAGCGATGTAAACAATACTCCAGAATGAATCTTTCAACCGATAATTAAGTCTATGGCATGCAATTTATTCTTGCTTCAACGTAAATACAAACGTCATCTTCATGGTCACTTATGCCTCGCCTTCCTTCCGTCACAGGGTTTTGGAAAACAAGTGGATGTGTCATATATCGCCAAGCATTACAACATGAGTAAAAGCAAAGTGGACAACCAGTTCTACAGCGTGGAAGTGGGAGACTCTACCTTCACAGTCCTAAAGCGCTACCAGAATCTCAAGCCCATTGGCTCGGGGGCCCAGGGCATCGTATGGTAAGCACTTCCTGGTTGTCAACACCTGGTCACATTTTCCGATGACATCCATTCATTCAAAATGTTCACAACTTTATACGCCAAAGTACAAATGTATGAGGTATGTATCTCAGTGCTTGTGTCAGCATATGTTCAGAGATCAAAAACAAATACAGGTTTACAAATAACAATAAAAAGGCTACAGGGATGAATAGATTGGATTTATATATATATTGAATATATAAAGATATACATATGATTATGGTTTGTGCAGTAGTTGAATTGCAAGGGTGCACAATTAAAGGGTGTGATTGCATGACAGCAACTGGTTTGGATTCACAAAGCCTTTGCTGGCAAATTTTCGACTAGGGTGGGAAATGAAAATGCATGTGTCAGTAATAGCACATCCACGGTCTACATGTGGGCTGCATATGTATGAGGTAGGCTGGGAAAACTCTCTCTCATGTTAGAGCTCTTGAATGTTCTATCTATGTGTAGAGAGAGAGAGAGAGAGAGAGAGAGAGAGAGAGAGAGAGAGAGAGAAAAAAAAAAAGATGAAGAGGAAATGTTACAAGCTGTAAGAAATACATTAAAAAAATCCCTGTATGAGTTGACCATAAGGAACTAAGCACAGTGAATACATGCTTTGGATTGCAGTGGCAAATGCTGTACATATTGTCAACCTTATATCATCTAAGTGCAAAATTCAAACACAGAAGTTGACTGACAGGGAAGATCTGTTTGTGCTGTTTGTTTTTGATTATTTGATTATTCCTCAAAATCACGACGGTACCTCGGTATGGATTGGAAATCATAATTTTCCATTGTAGCCGTGCTAGTTGTACTCCCCATTATGTCCTCATTTTAATGTTGTGGTTTAAGAGGGTTAAGGTATTAGTATCAACATCGTTACATAGAAATTTTATTCAAAACAATTCTGAATGAACAAGGGACATCGGTAATCTCCCTTGAGTCCAACTATAAATATGAGGGTTAGAGCAGCAGAGCCTTATTTCAAACTAAATCAATGGTACTTGAATTGAACAAC
>OOFG01073649.1:3017-13104 GCA_900323295.1 Molva molva
CCAACCCCCTTCAAAATAACATGTAAATAATACATATTTATACATGCACCCTATCTCTCAAGGTCATCCTCGGACAAGCCCTCCAGCAGTGTTTCCAATCTTCTGGATCCTCCATGCAACTGGCTAGTTTGCCAGTGTTTTCTGCTCCTACATCAGCAGTACATCCACGCATGTTGGTGTGGGACTCTAATTTAAACATAGTGTGGTCTTTACGATGTTAATGTTTTTTGCCAAACAGACAAATTGAATGATCACTTTCACATAAAAGGGGAATTTCTTGGAAAATGCATTCACACCCTTGAATTTAAATGATCTTTCAGATGCACGGTGCACAACTCAATCATAATTTCGTTGTTAATTTTTTGTTATCTGATGGAACATTTTGTCACATCTCACGGCATGTTCTTCCTGTTTAGGGAGGCAAAGAGCAACCATTTGTGCTCCAGGCCTCAGTACAATTGGCAGCGAAATAAAGAGGCAGTTGTTACATTCATAGAGTACAGCAATTTGCTTAATGGACTCTGACAAAGTCAGCATCTGTCTTTATCTCCATAACGATGGCTTCCTCTGTACTAGTGTTCCTTTTGTCACCAGTAATATCACAAGACGCAAAGCAATCCTCTGGTTCCAGAGGCTGGCAGTAGTAGTGCTGCCAGTCTGAAAGGCTGAATGTCTCTTCTGCTTTGTCCACACTCATATCTCCATCTCTCTATCTGTATCATATCTCCATCTCTCTCTCTATCTGTATCATATCTCCATCTCTATCTGTATCATTCTTTCTTCCCCACGGTCCATTTGTCTCACACACACACACAACATAAACAATCTCCATTATTCTAAAAAGGGTTAAAAAACACCATATACTCTTAAGTATAGAGTAAGAATATATATATATATACTCTATGTATCTATATACATATATAAACTCTATGTATCTAGTGTGACTATATATATGGATATAAACTATGTATAGAGTATGACTATATATATGGATATAAACTATGTATAGAGTATGACTATATATATGACTGCAAGAATCAAGACAATTTGACAGTTGCCCATTTGTTGTTTGCTCTAAGCATGTCTATAATGGTTCCAGCTCTTGCAGAAGTCGGCAGGACCTGATATGCACAATTCCAGCATATTTAAAACCACCACTAGATGTGAGAGCTGGGTTAGAATTCACTGTTAAGTTCCCTCTTGGAACAACCAAGAGTCACTGCTGGTTGTTGCACTACAATTAATTGAATGAAACAAAGGCCACAGTGACACTACAACACTATGATAATGAATGGTGATTATTGTATTGTTGAATAAAGTATAGCAAAAGTCAACAACATTGTGACTTCAAGTTTGTTCACCACCCTCTGTGGTATTGTGTAGGAACACCACAGTTTGATAACTGTGGCATGCTGAAACCAATCAAACAAATGCTTTTATATGGGAATCATTTATAAAATGATAATTGTTTTTTTCCTTAGAAAGTTCCTGGATGACACCTGCTTATAGTTGTTTGTTGAAACAGAACAAAGCCCTTCTAACTCATAGTTGTTTGTTGAAACAGAACAAAGCCCTTCTAACTCATAGTTGTTTGTTGAAACAGAACAAAGCCCTTCTAATGCAGCCTTAGCTTCGAGGACAGCTAATTGAAGGCTTGTAAAAAGCAAACAGACCACGGATGGAATTATATGAGGCTTAATGACCACTAATGGACATTCATCTCCTCTGGGATGGACACGGTTCAGCGTCACCCATGGGGGGGTTAGGGTTACCCAACCAGAGCCCGGGAGTCTAGACGCACGGGGATCGAAGGCCCAACAGGATCTGGGAGGCTAACATGCTTGCTGCCATGGCAACCTCCAACATTAACGTGGTAACATGGTCTGTCATACCAATGGCCTGTGACTTGGACTTTATGGCAGAATCTTGGGAAAGTTTGACCTCTTCGAGGTAACCCATCTAATTTGTGTTTGTCTTGCCTGAACTTAAGTCCCATTTTCAGAAATGCTACTTTGATTATCTTAGGATTTATTAGTTACACTGCATCTTTTCAAAACGTGATATGAATCGTTAATTGAGGGCAATGTTTCTGTTGAGTGTTATAAATTAGGATATATGACTGTGCTCTTTCATCTAAGTTATCTGATTTGCATTTTGCCAAATGGCATGATCAGGTAGGGGGAGTTGATCAGGGACAAAGGCCCCATGGTCAGCATGAAGAACCCTTACTGTGCGGTCACACCAAAGGCCCCATGGTCAGCATGAAGAACCCTTACTGTGTGGTCACACCAAAGGCCCCATGGTCAGCATGAAGAACCCTTCCTGTGCAGCTAAAGGCCCCATGGTCAGCATGAAGAACCCTTCCTGTGCAGCTAAAGGCCCCATGGTCAGCATGAAGAACCCTTCCTGTGCAGCTAAAGGCCCATTATGTTTAGTGAGGTGAGGAGAGCAGCAGTGAGCGCCGCAACGTCCGCTTCCAGGGCGACGAGTCAAATTATTTAAACTTTATTCAAATTAGCGTTACCATTGCTGAAGCAGCAACCAATAGCAGAGCTGGATTGTATTTTTTCTAGCGCATAAACATATTTCAGTGTCAGCTTTGACAGTCGGTGTCAGATCAGTATGTGGGAAAGAGCTGCCACTGAGGCCAGCATACCTGCTGCTGCTGCATGAGGCTAGCTAGCAATGTAGGGTTAGGGGGGGTTAGGCTAACCCTAACCCTAGTAAAGATAATGTACTATTCAGTAAAGACAATGTACTTGACTTAACTGAGGTAGAATACTGCCCTTACTGTCTATCATACTACCCGGTTTTTTCTTCTTTGTAGTTTGCTTGTAAGACTCATTTTGTACCCTATAAGGTTAACTATAGCTATATTTCCTCTCTTTATTGTTGAAATAAGTACTTACAGAACTGAATGACCGAACTCCTGCCTGAAACCCTTTGATAGCAATACATGTATTGATATCAAAGGGTTTCTATGGGACACTCAAGCCGCATTAGTCTAATACTCGGGCAGCTAAATAACATTAGCCTATTAGCTATTTTGTATTAAAATTGCCAACACTATCACAGCGAGCCTAAACTTGGAGTACTTGTTAGAAAATGTACACCAATCACAAATCATCATTTAATTAATAGAATCAAAGCACTGTAGGCCTACATGTGCCACTAATACAGGTTAGTCTGATTGTCCTCGACTTGGGTTAGTAATCCATTAAATCCATTAAACTCCATGAAACTCATTTAATGGGTGACATTCTACAATAGGCTTATTAGAAAGGATATAGTGGGTGCTGTCAGAGCATTGCTTTGTCATTGTAACGGCTTCTGTAAACACTGGCAGGTAGAGGTAGAATCTTGGTGCAAAAATATTCTTTACTTGGAAAACCTTCAGTACAAAGGTATCAGTCAAGAGATCAGGCAGACAAATGCTAATCTGACACGCCAGATAGTAGAACCATCCGGGAAATCATACTCGAAGGAGCAGGCACTTAAAAAAAATACTTGGCAGGTGATTGGATGAACCATCTGTCTATCACTGTCTATCACAGCGCTCACGTAGTTCCTCATAAGACCTGGATAGGTCCAAACCACTGTGGTTCAGCCACAATTGCATCAATTGATGCCTGGCAAGATGGATTCTTGCCAGGCATCAGGAAGAAAGGCGTAGTCAGGAATTAACTAACAGAGATCCAAAACCAGGAATACTAAATTCTAGAAGAAAACACTGGTATACTTGACACAGGGTACAAAGACGATCTGGCACAGAGAGAGAGAAACACACAGGCTGCGGTCCAATAGTCTTTTTTGCTTAGGAAGGTTCCTTACAGAGTGAAATGACCTGGAAGTATCTGACCTGAAAATGCAATGTAAAAATGTCCACATGACAAGACATGAAGTTTCTTTTTTTTAAATATAATTCTGAATCCATGATCGCTTTTATTGTTGACATCTGCCCGATGCTAAATCGTTGTGTTGACTGCCAGGTAAGCACAACATTTCTCGTTTAAGTCTCTACTCACACGTGTGTGACTTGACCTGGATATTATAGTGATTAACACTGCCAGTGATGGCAGACGTTTTTATCCAAAGCGACTGTTGCGCAATAAGCGCAAAGGGATACGAAGCGCCCGTTATACGTTTGTTTCTAAAGAGATAAGACGGAGCTCTCTCCTCTCCTCTCCCCTTCCCTTCCCTTCTCTTCTCTCCTCTCTACTCCTCTCCTCTGGGATTTTAGCAGCGGCGCTCAAATTTCTGCAGTGGCGCAGCACCGCTGCTGTATGCATATAGGGGAAACACTGCAGGAATACATTCACCTAACAGGTCAACATGTCAGGAATACATTCACTAACAGGTCTGGAATACATTCACTAACAGGTCAACATGCTTCTGGACACAATACGGTAAACCTACAATCATTCACAGCAACGGAACATGCAACACATAAATGGCAGCCATCTTGGTTGTTTATGAAACTACCTCAACGGGTTCCTCTGTACAATCATATCAAACCCGCCCCATATGAAATAAACGGTTGTGATTGGCTCGACCGGGGTCAGGTCTGCTGAAACCGGTCTGAACGGGAGGGGGCCGGACGCATATGACAGACCAAATAAAACTATGGTCTGTCATATGCGTCCGGTTTATTATCGTGGTTACAAGTATTTAGTTAGTTAAATGCCATTTCTTGTAGTTGTTTGTCTGGCTTACCTTGGCAGCATTGATATTCCCGGTCTGGACCTTCCTGCCCGACTCTCTCTTTATGTTCTGATCTGAAGAAGAAAAATGTATAATGTGTAATGTATAATATATATATTTCATTCCCAGGGACAAAATGTGGTATCACAGCGGACAGTTCAATAAGAAAAATGTGCGTGTATAACACTAACGGTACACCCACACAACAGCAGTAATGCATATAATAAACATCACCGGGTCCAGTAGAGTTAAGACGTCTTAGACGAGACGCTTAAAATGCATCGTTCAGGTTGATCATCGGCAGTATAGCAAGGTATCAATCAGCAGGCTAGCTTCAAAAAAGAGGATAGCTAGCCGTGTGTAGCTTAGCAGGCTAGCTTCAAATATAAGGATGGCTAGCCGTGTGTAGCTGGGAGGCTAGCTTCAACCATAACGATGGCTAGCAGTGTGTAGCTTAGCAGGCTAGCTTCAAATATAAGGATGGCTAGCTGGGCGTAGTTTAGCACCCTGTTAGCAGGAGGAAGCACATGCGTCTCACGCTAACCGGCAAGATGCCGAGTCGGACTTAAGAAAGACTAAACCATAAATTGGATGTTACAAAAACGCCAGTTGTAGTGCTTCACTATGTTGTAGTATTGAATATGTTGTATTATTGTATAGAATTGTACTTACTGAGCACTAAAACCTGCTGGCCGAACATCTTGACGGGGCGTGCGGTGTGGAAGGTTCTAGGAGGCACGAGAAGAAGGAGAGACCGCTGGAGGGGCGGGACACTAGCACTCACTGGCCAATAGGATGCGAGCACATACATGTCAGACAGGGACTTCTACCAATTGGATAAATTAAATACAAGTTCATCAGTCGATGATATGAAAGCTTTGCAGGAATATAACCAAATAATTATTCGCTTGGAGTACAGACGCATCACAAATTATGTAATACAAAAATAACGTCCCATTAATAATATCAGTAACAAACCATAAATCAAGAAATACACAAATGATTCCAACACCTTAAGTACATGTTGCAGGCAGTCTATTGTGATAGGGTTAAAGTCACAATGTGTAACATTTCAACGAACTCTAAGCTCAAAATAACCTGGACATATCTGTAGTCAATGCTGATCGATAGTGATTTCAATAATGTTATCAATAAGATCACATGCTAAAGCTCCTACATTTTACAAATAAAACATGCTGGCCGGCCCGTATTTTGTTCGGCCTGTATTTTGTTTACAAGAATCTTATGCTACGTTCCATTCACCTCGGAAGTCTGAAGTAGGAATGACTCCACACGAGTCGACCGCGCTCCAGTACAACCAAGATGCCTTTTATAATTAGCAGTAACGTTACCAGTTCTAGCCAGGTTAGCCATTGTAAGCAATACCAGTTGACAACGCCTTATGCAGTATTTTGCAAATACAAACACTGTAGCAACATGTCCACGGATGGAAGTCAGACATTACTGTGGGTACGACTGATTTAATAAGACACAAATAAGACAGAATTGCTCATAAACAATACATTACTAAAGCTTTCACTACTGTTGATGTGCGGAGCAGCCATCTTGTATGCTGAGGTCGGGGTTGTGAGGTTTTTCAGACTTTCCGAGTTGGAAATCCGACCTAAGGGGGCGTTCAGTTTAAATTTCCGACTGGGAACTCAAAAATTCTGACTTCCCAGTTCAAATGGAACGAGCCAGTCAGAGTAGACAGAACTTTTATTCTGAAAGCCTCCTTCCTACTAACTTGTAGCCCTTTCCCACATACACTGTAAGCCGGACATTCGGAGGTGCTGTATGTGTGAACGCAAATGTCAGAATCCGCCCCTCCGGAGTTTACCCGGCCAGGCCCCTAGGGTAAAGTCCGGAGAATCGGAGAGCCAGAGAATTCCCAACGAGCAGGTCGGTAGGTCGCTGACGTGTTGATGGCGTTTCTATCAGACTGGCGCCAAACCGGGAGCACTGAGTGAAGCTGCTTCGTACTTTTCTCTTCTCGCCTGTATTTTGCGTTCCAACTTCTTTCTGCTTTCCACTCTTCTGTTGATATTGCGGATACGTCTAAATAAATGCAGTATTGATATCACCGCAAAAAGAGTCTTTCGGAGTTGGAATGTGTTGTAAACAAAACACTGCGACTACCGCTGCATACGTTCTGCGTCCTTCCTCCTACCCGCTCTACCCGGGCACCACCCCTCACCTAAAGTATCCGGAGTATCTCTGGGATGTGTGAACACGTCTGATGCGGCTTATCTCCGGGTGTGTGCTGCATGTGTGAGGGTTAACCGGGTCCGGATCATCTCCGGACCCAGACATGATCCGGAGTGTGAAAGGCCTACGAGAGGGACTCGATCTTAGACATTATAACTGGAAGCTCAGTGGTGCAGGGCAGCATTGCCTATACCCACTTCTAAATCCCTTCTGATGCGCATAAATCAATAATGTCCTGCATTGGCTAAATCGGCATGGCTAAATGTTTTTATTGATTAAAAACAGTGGCTGAGATGTCTGATCGGTTGGAAGTAAAAGAGTAGTCTTACATTTCACTGTTTATAACACAGCGTCTGATTGGTTGGTCACCCTGACCCTTCACTGTTTATAACACAGCGTCTGATTGGTTGGTCACCCTGACCCTTCACTGTTTATAACACAGCGTCTGATTGGTTGGTCACCCTGACCCTTCACTGTTTATAACACAGCGTCTGATTGGTTGGTCACCCTGACCCTTCACTGTTTATAACACAGCGTCTGATTGGTTGGTCACCCTGACCCTTCACTGTTTATAACACAGCGTCTGATTGGTTGGTCACCCTGACCCTTCACTGTTTATAACACAGCGTCTGATTGGTTGGTCACCCTGACCCTTCACTGTTTATAACACAGCGTCTGATTGGTTGGTCACCCTGACCCTTCACTGTTTATAACACGTTTTTCCTCTGCTCGCTTGCTCTAAAAATGTTGCCCCATTTGCCCGTTCCCTGTTCGATCAATCAGTGATTACTTGCCACAAACCCCCGCGAAGGGCGTTGCGTTTCTAAACTCTGGGAGGACTGAACAGCTTCAGGTACACGGAGGTTAGGGTAGTTAGGGTTAGGTAGATGGGGTTAGGTAGTTAGGGTTAGGTACATAGGGTTAGGTAGTTAGCGTTAGGTACATAGGGTTAGGTAGTAAGGGTTAGGGAGTTAGGGTTAGGTAAATAGGGTTAGGTAGTTAGGGTTAGGTAAATAGGGTTAAGTAGTAAGGGTTAGGTAGTTAGGGTTAGGTAAATAGGGTTAGGTAGGGTTAGGGTTAGGTAAATAGGGTTAGGTAGTTAGGGTTTGTTGAGTAAATTATATTAACCAGGAGGCTGGCACCTCAAAGTATTTATTTACTCTATGAGAATAAAAGCCTTCAAGTCTTTATTTCCTGTGAGTCCTATTCTGAAACAAGTGTATACATGTTTGCAATAATATATTGCAATATATGCAATATAACTATAAATAAATACATCAATAAATTACATATAATTAATACAAACCATTATTTAGAATTTTTTAATTTATTTTACTGACAACCATTAAATAACATCAAATAAAAATAAAAATTAAACATCATCTAGTTGTGAAATAAGTCAGGTGTAGCATATGGATTTGTTGAGTACATATACGGTGAGTCGATGTCCCCTCACTTTGTGTTAAAGTGCTGGGACATGTCCCCTCACTTTGTGTTAAAGTGCTGGGACATGTCCCCTCACTTTGTGTGAAAGTGCTGGGACATGTCCCCCTCACTTTGTGTTAAAGTGCTGGGACATGTCCCCTCACTTTGTGTTAAAGTGCTGGGACATGTCCCCTCACTTTGTGTTAAAGTGCTGGGACATGTCCCCTCACTTTGTGTTAAAGTGCTGGGACATGTCCCCTCACTTTGTGTTAAAGTGCTGGGACATGTCCCCTCACTTTGTGTTAAGGGGGGTTAGGCATCCCTCTGGGCTTTGTTAACGTCGTTGTTCATGATCATGAATCAGTTGCAGGTCAAGATCTGTGTGGCTGTGAGATATCGCAGGATCCTGAACCATGGAGCTTCAGCCCAGCAGCTTTGCCACAATAACCTGTCCTGATGTTCATGTTGCCATGGTAACATGTCCTGATGGTCAGAGCTCTTCCCGAACTCCGTTGAGCACTAGCGGTCGTCTGGACTCCCTCTTCAGGAACCTCACGAAGTCCTTCAGCTCCCGAGTGCCCTGGAACCACAAGATCCGCTTGAAATGAGAACTCAAATAACGTGTGCTTCGACTGCACTCGCACACAGTTTTTATCTGCTGGCGAGAGCAATAGTAAAGCCTGTGAGGAGAAAATCATTCATTTCCTTTTGGCACCAAGTGGGCGGAGCCAGCCATGGCCATTGTATCCCTGAATGTGATTGGTTGCTCTAACCCATCACATTTAGACCGATTTTTCTGATTCCCGAGAAATAGCCGTGGCAACTCCTCATGCAGGGAGCATTTACATATTTTTTAATTAGTTTTTACTATTATATATAAATACAGATATACAAATAGAGCGACAGCGCTGATTTATTAGAGTTTATTAGACGATTGCTGTCTTATCACTACAGTAAATAACTACGTTACACTAGCTACAGCGAGGCAATGCAGTATTTTTTCGTGATCAGCATTTTTAAAGTTTATATTTCCTGGTCAGTTGATATTCTATATACTCAAGTGATGCTAATCTCCAAGGCTGGCTGTGGTCCACTGTGCCTGATGATCCTGCTCTTATTAATGACAGGCATAGCAATATGTTCTGTAAACAACTGCAAGCTGTCTGAGGTAAAACGCTTTATTGTTCTCCAAAGCGTGTTCAGAGACGTCAGCTCTTGAGCAGACTCTTGGTTAAATGTGAGCTTGCTTCATGTAACCCAAGAAATCGTCCAAGCACTTCAAGTGGTGTTTGGACTTGTCTGGCAACATGTAACCAATCACATTCAGGGATACAACATGTAACCAATCACATTCAGGGATACAACGGCCATGGCTGGCTCCGCCCACTTAGTGCTAAAAAGAAAACCACAGTGCGAGGAGAAAAAATAAATCAGAGCGAGCAGGAAAACACTTTTTTTCCTGCAAACAGCATTTGTGCGCACGGGGGCGTCATTTTCGTGCTGCTTCAGTTTATGTGCGCACTCAGTGAATGATTGTCTCCTCACAGGCGTTATTATTGCTCTCGCTAGCAGAGAAGTGCTGTGTGCGCAATTATAATTGTTGTACATGGATGTGTTAGTTGTGCTCGCGCAAAGTTTTGTGCACGATTTATGGCAGTGATAGCATGTGTGCGTGCGTGCGTGCGTGCGTGCGTGCGTGCGTGCGTGCGTGCGTGCGTGCGTGCGTGCGTGCGTGCGTGCGTGCGTGCGTGCG
>OOFG01073659.1:0-10659 GCA_900323295.1 Molva molva
GATGGAATGGAGGGAGGGGGAAATGGGAAATAGCATTTATAAAGTTGTTAAAACTGGTTGAAAAAAAGTGAGGGATTCATTGTGCTTAATGTATTGCAATTCATGCAACCCAAATTATAACAAACTTTACAAAACAATACAATAAAAACAATAACCCTGACCAAGGCTCTGACACGTGATGCAGTTAGTTGCAGTGCTTCTTATTCACCAGGAGAGGGCTCTATAACCCAATACTAAACACACACTTCCCTTAAACCCCCCAAATCTGAGGCTGTGTACACACATATAATAAGACAACGTTATATATTATAAGGTATGTTTCTTGTATATAACATTTAATACATGAAACATGCACAATAGAACATGCACAATATAGGCTTGACTGTATATTGTGAGTATCATTGGACTATCATCAAGTCGGAGTCTTCACCAACCAGACGAGGGAACAAACTGAATAATATGTGGCCCTGTGCTACCAGCAGAGAGCTTCATACATTATTCAAAGCATTACCTCATCGGTCATATCGAGACGGGGATGCATGTTGTGGTGTTTATACACCATGACGATAGCATGATGTCTGTATGACTCAGCAAAACACTGTCTGCTGATTTATGTAGACTGTAATGTAATGTAATGTGTATCCTAATGTGTAATGTGTAACACCATGTATAGTTGAACATAATATAAGACACTTTATTAATCCCAGATAGGAAAATACTAGGGTCATGTAATGTGTGTAATGAAATGCAATTTAATGGTTAACACATTTGATGTAAAAAATATAAAAAACGAGTTATTTAGTAGCCATTTTCATACAAAGTGTTAAGGAGCAGGCAGGGGGTTTAGGTATCTTGCTGAAGGAGGCCTACAGGTAGGCTGCGGACATTGGGGTTCAAACCCAGAACCTTTTGGCAGGGAGTCAGAAGGTTTTGGGGCACCCTAAAGACTGGACGATCCTGTCCCTTCCTCAACGTATATTAGAATAACACTCTAACTTACACAGAGAACCAACTTCAAGGATATTATTGTGAGAATTTGAAGGGATCCCAGGCTCTCTCACACACATATACACACACACACACATACACACACACACACACACAGCTTTTGTCCTTAGAAGCCAACAACAGGTGTACTTGTTCTGAAGAAACTCTACACTGTGAAGCTGAATACGTTCTTGAGAACTTGGCAGTTGGGATTTTCAGTCACATGGCCTGATTGTGTTTGCGCTGTCTGGGCTGTCTGACTTTACAGACTATTTAATACAAGGTAACAAACTGCTCTTGCTTCCTTAATAAGACACGTCTCCCAGTAATAAACAGCGGACATGCTCTGTGAGTGAGTAAATGAGTCAGTGAATGAAAAAGTGAGTGAGTGAGTGAGTGAGTGAGTGAGAGAGTGAGGGATGTAGAGTGAGTAAGTGAAAGAGAGTGAGTAAGTGAAAGAGTGATTGAGCAAGTGAAAGAGTGAGTAACTTAGTGAATGAGAGTGTAAGTGAGAGAGTGAGTGACCTAATGTATGAGAGTGAGCAAGTGATAGAGTGAGTGACCTAATGTATGAGAGTGAGCAAGTGATAGAGTGAGTGACTTAGTGAATGAGAGTAAGCAAGTGAAAGAGTGAGTGACTAAGTGACTAAGTGAATGAGACGTGAAAGAGTGAGTGACTTAGTGAATGAGAGAGCAAGTGAAAGAGTGAGTGACTTAGTGAATGAGCGAGTGAGTGTTGAATATAGGTGAGATATATACTGTATAGTGGTTGTCGGGGTCGGAGAATACAGAGAGCCGAACAGCATAATCAATATTATCTGCAGTGTTTTCAAGATTGTGCCAGAAACCATCCTACCTGCGACTTGTGTCCCCCTCCTCAGCCTCCTCCTCTTCCTCCTCTTCCTCCTCCCTCCTCACCACGTGTCCGGAGACCGTCTGTCCCACAGTCTCACCCCGGCCACCGGTGACGCGCCCCTTCTGGCTGGCGGGCTCCGCGGGCTCCGCGGGCTCCGGCGATGCCGCGTCCGCTGTCTCAGTCTCCACGTGGAAGGAGCTTACAGGAGGAAGGCGCCCCGGCTGCCCTTGGTTCCCCGAGCTAAACTGGGAGGAGGAGAACGTTCAGGGAGTGGAGTGGCGGTTGGAAAATGGTGGTTGTGTCATGACGGTAAAATGGAGGCAGGGTGGTCTCTAGGTTAATCCAGGAATTAATCCATGACCCACTACTTCGCCCTCAGATTCCAACCAAGCTGAGTTCAACTTGTCTGGGTATTAAGAAGGTTTTAAATGGAACAGGTTGAAATTCGACAATCAACTGATAAAAGAAAAACAATGGTTGATAAAAAATCTATGGATTATTCCATTCAAATGACATGTGAACGTATACCACATAATTCCATTTATCTCTAAATGGTCTGTTTATAGGTGGTCAATTCCCCGCAGAAAGGATGTCGGTCAGTCCCTATAATGGCTGATCCCTGAGCAAGAAGCCTAGCCGCTACCGGCAAATAACTTGTGGGACAAAAGGTCAATATTGGATAAAAGCCAACTATTGGTAGCACTTTAGAATAACTGCATCTTCAAAGCATTAATAAAGTTGTAGTAAATAGTGAATGTCTTATTTATAAAGCTTTGTTCTTGCATGTATACTCATTAGTAAGTGGTTAATAATCAGTTATACATTTTAAATAAGATACTGACATAGCGGTTTATGAGATTGTTTATAAAGCGTAAGCTAATGATTTACAAACTATTTACAATGTGTTAATAGTGCATTATAAACACTTAATAATTACTTATACAGTACTCAACAGAAAAAAAAGAAAACGGACACAACACAAAGTAGCATCATAGAAAGTATTAATATTTATTGTTAATACAGAAGATAGCAACATGTATTGTTAATAAGTAATTAGCAATTGAAATAGTCCAAACAAAACCACATTATAACCTAAACATTAAACACATTGCATACATGTAATGCTGAAACACCCAGCCATCACTACAACACACTTCCACGCATAGTCAGTGTTGCAATTAGTTCATATTAACTTATCTTTTACATATTTCATACCAAGCATATTGATCTCCACTGTCTGTTTCTTCAGTTACATATCCTCATGGCATATTCTGCATTTTACTTGTATTTCTAGCTATTTCCTCTTCTGTAGCCATTTTGTCAGTTTCAATGCCTTTTTTCTGAGGTTTGTTATTAATATGTTTTTTTTGCTTGCTGTATCTGCTCATTGTATGCTGTGGTCGGTGAGAAGGTTAGCTGCTGAGTAGAGGTAATCTGCCAATGCGCAAGTCAAAGGTCAAAATTCTGAGTCATTCGGCTTCGATGGATGTAACGTCACTTGGTACGTCATCTTGTTACAAGGGAAAGCGTGGAAACATATCTGCCCGGCAGGCCCCACTGTGTCGAACTAACCGGGTCGAGAGGTTATTCAGACCCGGTCAAAACACCAGCGGGGACACGGATACGTCGGCGGAGATATCCGTAAATTGTGTGAAATTGTGTTGCTATTTGGCCAAGCAAAACAAGTTTGATTTAGTGATGAGTTGTATTCACACCAAAAAAATACAACAAAGATATATTTCTATACTTAACGACTTCAGATCATCCCGAGAAATTATGTGAAAAGGCACATTTACTCTTTCCCCTCCCCCAAAATTTTTGCACTGGTCAAAGTGGTGGCCGGTCTGGTGAAACATGCCATGTTAGTCACAAAATGTGCCTCTGCGATTCTGGTGGACGTGGGTATAGGGGACAAAATGGATGCCTATCAGACTTCTGGTAAGCTGCTGCTTATGTAGAAGAAGTGAGCTGAAAGTCTCTTTTATCCATCTTTTCTCAATCAGTGTTTTTTGGGTTGTGTCTTATGAATGGCTGAGAGTTCACTGTTCATTGGTATACATGTTCTTTTTGGCATTTTGTACAGTTGTTTCACTGTTCTTATTGAGCACAAATTGATAATCTGTATTAACAAACAATATATATTTTTTTTGTATTAATTACACATAATGCAATTTTCTGTACTAACAATAAATATTAACATTTCCTGTATGAACAATAAAGATTGATATTTTCTGTAGTATTGTGTGTATTTCTTTCTGTTGAGAATATCTTTTTGAGACTTGTTAGTATTGGAACTGCTGCAATGGTACTTGAGGCAGTTCCAGCCTTTAAATGTCATTTATAAATGTTTAGTAAGGCATAGATCATCCTCACTTTAGATGAGATCACACAAAAGACTTAACTAATGCTTTCTATCTACCTGAACTAATCATGAATTGCAGCATTATTCAGTGTTAATAAAGCACTATAAACACATTGCAAATAGTTTGTAAATCATTAACTTACGCTTTATTAATGATCTTATGAACCATTATCTCTTATCCTATTAATAATTGATCACTGATATGAACCACTTACTAATGAGTATTCATGTAGCATGAACAATGCTTTCTAAATGACAAATTCACTATTTACTCCAACTTTATTATTGCTTCAAAGTTGCAGCTATTTTAAAGTGCTACCACAGTAAATTATGTTTCCAAAAGGAAGGTTACACACTCTGCAAACCTTTGTATTATGAATAGATCCTGTTTACCTTGAATTTGACATATCATGGCTGAACGCTGCATCCCAAATCGACCAACATTCACATTTTAACACGGGCCATCCATCTTCCTAACTTCCTCGGGACAACTAACCCCTCTCTGCCTCCTGCTCCTTTAGACCTGCAGCACCGGCATGAATAAACAACACACACACACGCATGCACACATAAACTACTGCCGAGCAGGTCTCCGTCGTGCCTAGGTCAGCTGTTTCAGACCATTAGGCGTGTCGGCTTTCGCCCGTCAGCAGTGGTGATCCCTAACCAGCACTTGGACGCACCACAGGTTGAACCGAGGTAACACGCAAACGTTTCGCCCAAAAAGACCGCACTTCCCCCAGCGTCGGCCTAGAAGGATCCCTATTGGTCGACGGCCTCGCCCATCAGCGATATGTTACCTGTGGTTGGTCGGCGGGCAGGTGCGTGGGCGTGGCCTCCGACACGGAGCGCCCGTCGGCCTCGGACTCCGCCTCCTCCCCCTCTCGCTCCGCCTCCTCCTCGTCTACCTCGTGGATGGTGGGTGTGACCTCGGAGGGCGCCATGGACGTCTTCTTCTTCCGCCGCCGCTTCTTTCGCCGCCGCTCGCCGCCGTGGGGCCGCTTGCGCAGCCGCTGGGGGAGGGGCAGGTGGGTGGACAGCGGGTGGTGCGTGTGGTGGAACGTGTGGCGGTGGTCTGCAGGGGGGGGGACGAGAGATGAATGACAGGGTCAAGGGTCATTGTGCGTATTGGTCAAGGTTAAATATGTGGTGTAGTGTGAGATGTTTGAAATTGCACGGTGCCTTGAATTCTGTTTTTACATTTAAAGTGAGCTACTACTTAACCACGTGTGGTGCAATGTGCGTACATTCTCAGGGACATTTGTATTAAGGGCATGTATTGATTGAGCTAACCGATGTGACAAAAGATGGAAGAAGTTAAGGTGACAACATTTTTGTTGTTTTTTGTTGGGGCAAACGAGAAGCCGAAAGGTACTGGGTTCAAACCTGCATGCAGTCTAACCTGCAGGCGTCTTTGAGCAAGATGCCCTTACCTACTCATTAACGACCTGAATTCCCTTTAAGTCACAGAAAGCATCTTCTAAATAACTAGATAGTGAATAGCAATGGCACAAGAAGGCTGCTGCACTAAAGCATGCTACTTCCTCCTGATGGTTGTGATGGTGTTGAATAAACCATGAGCGGAGTCGTAGACGGTTTGTGTAGCTGGAGGCATTCAGAGGGGGTTCTGCTCAGAGGATTCTGTGTTAAGCTCCTATTAAGCTAGCTAGGACACATCAACAAAAGGCCTTCGATTTCAATTAGCTGGCTGTGATAGAGCCATGCAGTGTTTAATAAACATCAAAGCACATCATCTCCCCTCCCCTACCACCCCACCACCATCAGGCGTTTATAATAGAGAACACTTTAATGCTAATCTGTGACTATATTGAGTGTTCATACCACCTGCCCTCCATGTGCCCATATCAAATAATGGAGGCAAGAGGTCATTCAGATGATGAATGGATGATAAAGGGAAATTAATTATTAGGTGTACACTTAATGTAAAAAAATGCAATACTTCGATTCTGGAAAAGAACAGTCAATACAATGCATTATTCAATAGGAAAATGACTACAAAATGATAACATTATATTATTAGATGATTATATGTAAAAATGTAAAATGTTACATCACGAATTAATAACGTTTAAAATAACCACACACAGGAAAGCTCTTTTACTGAATCAGATGAGCAAAAGTCAGATTTGCTAGAGAAAACGTGATAAAAAGTCACGGCCTAACAAAGCTAAGAAGCACGTTTGATATGGCATAACAGCGTAACATTGACTCGACAGCAATACAATACATCCCATTGATTTTCAGTATTAGATTTCCAATATACTACAGAGAATCAAATATCTGTGTATGATTAAGAGCAGTGTTGGGCAAGCTACTTGGAAAGTGTAGTGAGCTAAGCTACCAGTTACTCTACAATAAATGAATGAAAATGTAGCAAGCTAAGCTACAAAAACATGGCAAAAGTAGTTTACTACATCAGAAGCTACTTATTTTTTTTAAACCAACTGCATGCTAATTCAATGCTATCTCAGTGATCAATATACCTGTCAGTCAAACAGATACACAGGTACAAATGTTCAGTTATATTGTTTATTACACAATTTATTAAACAATAACCTGAGATCTCAACTCACACCACACGCCAGATTGAACCATGCCATGCCAAATTGACAGGTGTTTACAGGATTAAAAAGATCAAGCTCATATTTCTATCATAAGCGAAGCTTATTCAATTCAACAAGAACTGTTCCGTTCCCTCTGCCATCTTTCCATCAACATCGTGTGTCTGGTCTGTGCGTGCGCGTGTGTCTATGGTCATAGCCTCAGCTCAATGATTGGTAGATGATGTCACCGTCATACGGAAGTGCTTCTTTCAACATAGAACACCTAAGGTCTTCCTATGTTTATCATCCGTGTATGGGGGTACTGATCCTTCGATTTATTTCAGACTGCAGCAGAAAGCTCCGCTGTGCTTGAGCTTCAGAAATGCTCGGGAAATGTAGCTTGTGTGGACGCTACCGCGCTACTAGATCAATAAAACTACTAGTAGTAACGTCACTACTTGTAGCGACGCTACTGCCCAATACTGATTAAGAGGCAGCATTTATGTATTAGTTACTATGAATTAAAGTAGTTACTTATTTGTATTGCAGTCAACTCTGTCAACTCTACATATGATAGTCTTTTGAAATGTACTCACAGGCCTACTATGAGCCTAATAAAATATGTATATGTTGTTTTTGCATTAGGCTGTATTTCTTCTAATGTTTTTCCTGTCTGTCATTATTAATTTGTTCGTTTCAGCTTGGCTTACTCTCAAAGTTTTTCTCGCTGTAGTGTGCCCAAACACCTTTTTTTTTTACTATAAACGTGGTAATATGTCTTATATGATCGTCAACATAGAACACAGGTAAGCGTCTTTTCATGACGCCGAGGTGCCTGTAAGTATACTCATCGAGTATTCACTCTTTAACATTAGTTAATGCAGTAATGCAGCAGCATTTATTACCAATTAACTAAAAGTTAATTAACAGTTCACTTCTGTCTAGTTAGCATTTACTAGTGGTGTTCATGTTAATTAAAGTATTTATTTTTCATGATTTGATAACCCTAACCCTATTAAATAATGTATAAATGAACACTGAACACGATTACTATAACATTAGTAAACTGTAAATCAACCACTAGTTAATTGTTAGTTAACGCTTATCACAGCGTTTACTGATGTTAAATAATGGTAAATTATTGTACCCTTATTGTAAAGTGTTACCTTTGTTTGCTATGTGTCTTAATCTTAATCTCTCTCTCACTGAAGTGCCTGTCTGTTTGTTTGTTTATTAGTGAGGTACTGAGCAGGTCTTACTCTCAAAGTCTCTCTCGCTGTAGTGCCTGTCTGTTTATTAGTGAGGTACTGAGCAGGTCTTACTCTCAAAGTCTCTCTTGCTGTAGTGCCTGTCTGTTTATTAGTGAGTTAGTTAGTGGGTCTTACTCTCAAAGTCTCTCTCGCTGTAGTGCCTGTCTGTTTGTCTGTTTGTTTGTTTGTTTATTAGTGAGTTAGTTAGTGGGTCTTACTCTCAAAGTCTCTCTCGCTGTAGTGCCGGCCCATCCTCTCTCCGCAAGACGACCCAGAGGTGCTGATGATGTCACCAAAGCGCTCAACGGAGAGCACCTTCTCCCAGCTGTCCTCCTCCCTCTCTTCTTCCTCATCCTCCTCCTCCTCCTCTCCCTCTTTCTCTCGTCCGGCTGACGAATCCTCATCCTCCTCTTCATCCACCTGGAGCAGAGGGGGAATATTAAATAAGAATATACACAAAATAAATCTACAAAGAATATCCCCAAAAATATATCAACATACTGCATTACTATATGCATTAATTATTAAGAATAAAATAATACTTAATTGATCCCAGATAGGATATTCAATAAGATTCTGCAATTACTATTCATACACTATGTAAGAAATTAAACACAGGTTGATGATTTATCTAGTAGTCTGATGATTCGATGGTTCTGTCCAACCAATTACAACGCAGAGCTTCAATTCAGGATTGCGAACGCCAGCGTCAACTCACCGCTTTCACTCATACATGATGACATCATTGTCTGTTCATTGATTGATTTAAATGTACATAGAAAGGTTGAGTGGGGCTCCCTGAGGCCCACATACAACGAGTGAGTTGAGTGGACGCGGCGCGGATGGCGACGCTGCATTTTCCGTGGAGGGCATCAGCAAAAAAAAAATAAATCATGTCAATCTCAACAAGTAGAGCAAGGCATCAACACCGCCACGGTTAGGGGTTGTATTCCCACTGGGGGCTGAGTATATGCACTCAGGGCATTGTGAGATGCTTTGGATAAAAGTTTCTTACAATAAGTACAAAAAAGAAAAAGAAACGCTTGAGTGCATTGATTAAAGCGTTGCTAGAGGTCGTTAAGTAACGCAGACAACTGACACTTTTGTGAAATTTGCCACAATGGAAAACGTCAGCACTGAGTTCAGTACAGACAGAGGCAGTGATACGCTGCACTTTACTATACTTCACCTACAGTACAGACAGAGAGAGAGACCGAGACCGAGACCGAGACAGAGAGAGAGAGAGAGAGAGAGAGAGAGAGAGAGTCATTAAGAAGCATAGCATCAGCGCAACAAATCAATGAAACAAAGTGCATAGCAGTGAGAGGGGCAGCATGATGCTAATGCCCTAGCCGGCCCCAGGAGAGTGCTTCAGAGGAAAAGAGTGAGTGACACACTGAGTGACACACTGAGACACACACAGAGACACACACACACCTTGCATCTGATTGGTCACTACAAGCTCCGGAGCTCTGTGACTCCGCCTCTTAATGGTGCCAGATAAGCAGTTGTTGTTTTTGTTGTTTGTTGTTACTCTGCCACGGTCTCTGGAGGGCATACATCTATTTATTTATTTATTGTTCATAGATAATGACCAATGGGAGGAAGGGACCAGATACGTTTCACGAACCGAGGTGGATATTGACACAAAAAAGGACTCCAAGGCAAGAAAAGAGAATAATAAAGAGAGGAGAAAGCTGCATGGTAAACTCTGTATAAACATTGTTTCCTTCCAGGAGCCAGCAAATACATGCTTATTATGCTGATGCTATTGCCATCTTGGATGCATTTTATTCCATTTATAATAATAACATTAATAATTACTTCTTTGAAGTGCTGCTAACCGCTACGTTGAAAGCAAAGTCCCAGTAGTTTACCTTACTAATGTAAACGAACAAATGTTAATGAGTGTTTACAAGCAAAAAGAGGGACTCTTTTAAGGTGGAGCAGCCTTTGCAGTCTGAAGTCTAATTGCTCCCAATACACTTGGGCGTAACCCAAACCAGGTGAGTGTGTGCATGCGTGTGTATGCCTGTGATTTCGCCTCTTGAGAACCTTTACCAAATCGCCGTTCCAAATTTAGTTACCTGAACTTCCACCAATTAGGTTTATCACTCTCAACAATGTTTGGAACTGGCAGGAATATAGACACATTTAGGCTTGGAGCCGGCCCGTGTGCAATCTGAGCTGGTTTGGTTTCTGCATTTGTGTAATGTGAACGTCACTTGTCTGGATTTTTCAACCTGGACCAAATATTCCCGTCATTTTGAGACTAAGTTACTAGACCAATTTCTGAAATTGGTCCAGTATTGAGCAAGAGCGCTTCAGCCACTGCAGCTGTGAGGGCTGCAACGCAACACTTGGCGTCCACTGAAAGTGCTTGTTTATGCCACTAACAGGCTCAGATTGTTATTTTAAGTGTCTGACAACATTATGGAAAGGATCCCTACAGCGAAACACAGCTTTTTTAGTTTACCCTTTGCTTGATCCGTTCAGTTTGTTATTGTGTCTAACCAAGTCTCGCTCAGGGAGAAGTCTCGCTCTGTGTGTGTGTGTGTGTGTGTGTGTGTGTGTGTGTGTGTGTGTGTGTGTGTGTGTGTGTGTGTGTGTATGTGTGTGTTCGTGCGTGTGTGCGCGTGT
>OOFG01073683.1:0-18732 GCA_900323295.1 Molva molva
TACATCCAAAAAGTCCTGAACGAGACATCTATTTTGACAAGAGATGCTCACACAAAAGCAACTCACTTCAGCGCTCTCTCAGCCACAACTGGACACGGTACTGATGCAGATTGTCACAGCTGTGTGTGTGTTTGTGTGTGTTATGTGTGTGTGCTTGGGTGTGTGTGTGTCTGACTGTGAATATTTGTTTGGTGTTGAATGTACAAATATGTAGTTCTGTGTGTGTGTGTGTGTTGTGTGTGTGTGTGTGTGTGTGTGTGTGTGTGTGTGTGTGTGCGTGCGTGCGTGCGCGAATGCATTCAGTGTGTGTATGTCTGTCTGTGTGTATGTTTTTGTGTTTGTGTACATACAACAACTAAGTGTGTCCATGTGTGCATGCAATCAGTGTGTTTGTGAACGTGTGTTTGTGTAAGTGGACATTTGTGCGCATACACGGCAAACACACAGACTATTTGCAGGCATGCATGTTTACACTCCAGTAAGTTTAGACATGATTGTGACAGTTTGTTCCTCTGGTCTTCTATGCTGTTTCCTTTCTGACCTCCCTGTGCATCTGTCCTGGGGTCTGTGTTCATCTCCGGGAATTATGGGAATTATTTGACAGGAAGTTTTCTGACAGTGTCTACGAGAGAGGGCTAGATGGGGCAGAAAAAGTTATATATAAAGTGTGTGTGTGTGTTAGTGTGTCTAAGAGTGTCCGCATTTCAATGTTATATATGTAAGCCGGTGCACTTCAAGTTGCTGAAATTGGCAACCATATCCATAATAGACAGACAGACAGACACACACAGACACATACACACATACACACACACACGTTCACTCATGAAAGTTCACTCATGTGCATGTATGAGCCTAAACAGCGTGTCACTGTGGTTCTGACAGCTGGAAGATGTGCGATGTCAAAGCGGCAGGACGGTGAATCCTTTGATAAAGTGTGGGGAAGGCGGATGAATCCTTTCATCCCTTCTTAATGATGGCCCAACATCATTCATCAACTCCCAGTTTGATTTATACTCACACCACCGCACTGCAAGGTTCCTAGTTAGTGATGCAAGCCTCGGAATCATTTTATCACATGTTTGTGTAATGCAGAGGCAGGACAGCCTCGCATCTAAGGAGTCTGAAGTCCATGTGATCGTTTCTTGGTTCAATCCCAAACGTTCGCTGCTTACCTCTCGATGGCCTCTCTGAGCAAGATTCCAGGTTCCAATACTTTTGGAAAATAATCCATGAGGTGGGGACGGACTAATGTCCCCACATTAGCACTACATAGTCGACCCCATCTCCACCCTTTTCATGTTGTCAGACTACTCTTTTAAAATATATATATTGCTTATACATGGGCATGTGGACTTGTGTTCAATACTGTAGAGATGGATCTCTCTGATTGCCAATGGAAATGATCAATGCCTTTGGCTAACAGCATGTGTTTGTGCAATTGTTTTGCCTTCATGTCAGGGCACATGTTCAACCTAGAGGTTAGCTAGAGCAGCTAGATTCTTTTTTTATGATGCAAGTGCCACATAATGTAATGCTTGTTCGGGCAGCCAGGATTGGTTTAATATACTTTCTTTTTTTTTTGCGGGAATTCTTCAAAGGATAAACAATGTGCTGGAGGGGCATGTTTAAAATTGTGTATTTATTATTAATTTCTAAAGGTTAACTCTCTAATGTTTAGCATTGGTATAACATGAAAGTCAATCCACTCATGCATCTAAAATATATTCTTACCTTCTACCACACGTGGTCAAATATATTTCAGTCTCTGGAATCATTTTGTACCTTGCTAAAATGTGTAACATGAGTTTCACAGTGCAAATTCACATCCATAACATTCTGTACCAAGGACAGCTGTTCCAATACAAGTATTAAATAACCATAATAACCAGCAGGCCAAGAATTGGTTGCGTGTTTGAAGCCATGTTCATGCATATCTAATGCATTCTAATTCAGGCTGTGGAGTGTGTGTGGTTGATGGCTGGTTTAAGCAGCCTCACCTGGACCAAATCAGGCTGATTGGACTCTGGGGCTGGGTGGTGCTGCACACCTGTGGTGCATTGACTCATCCGGGCACACATGTTTAGCCAGCCATCCCCACACACACTCGGGAGAGCTCTGACATATCAGTATTCACCAGCAGCTTGGCTTGTAATATCTTGCCAACCATCAAATAAATGGCTTTATACAAGAGTTAGTTACAACCAAGTAATTTGATTGGACAAGAGGCATTCTATTCTAGAGTGCATATATAGCGTATAACATCACTGGGACCTTTAACTATTCATGTATAACTCCCCTTTACAGATATGTCTAATAACTGTTTATCACATTAGCCATCATTGCAGTAACGTACTATCAAGCTGTCAACTCATCGGAATCCCACATGCCACCAAAGCGACTGTCAACAGACTCTTATTTCACTGGTTGCCCAATAAATGGAAACGTACAAATAAATGTACATGAAACAAAGCAGCTGGCCTGCGTTTCTGTGTAGACCTACACAAAATAGCAATTTAGTGCGCAGGAAAATGTGTATGCGTTGCTTGGCAACAGTCCATTCCCAGTCCAGTTGTGGAACTATTTATGTCGGCGGAGCAGAAAGAAATGAGTTAATAAACAAACAAATCATACTCTGGTGTCACTTATTACTGTTAATTAATAAGTGGCACTCACAGAGATACTGTTGTATCAGAGCAATATCACACTCGAGGTTGTGCTGTTATACTCAGTATCAACAAGGCTATGATCCGGTCGTAGGTACAAGGTCGCAGGCAGAGTGCCAAAGGTAATCACAGCTGTTCTGATATTCAGTAAAACAGCACTCCCTCTCGTGTGATATTGCTCAACATCTACCTGTGTCTTGGCGGTCAGAGCCACCTAGGTGGAAGCCACCTAGGTGGAAGCAGTTTACCCTTACCACATGCCACCTAGGTGGCTTCCACCTAGGTGGCATGTGGTAAGGGTAAACTGCCGCACAGGCCTTTCTAACAATTCATGTCAAAGTAATGTATTTGTTTGTTGAACCCACAATTCATATTGTGAATTTACTGCAAGTCGCTGTGGATAAAAGCGTCTGCTTAATTATTAAACAAGTCAAGTATGTTGATATAAGAGCTGATACCATTTACCAAAGTGATTCACCATCTCTGCATACAGAAATCATTTAAATCCTTTGTTTACTGATCTGAAGGATGGATCAGGGGGATTAATTTGTGATGAAGGAGGACACACCAGCGGTCTCATGGTCGGTGTTGACGTCATGAGCACAAAATACTTTTGGAGTCACAACCACAGAAATGTATATCTGTAGGAGAGGAAATGAGCAGTAGAGGTAAAATATTCAATTTCGTTACGACTATGTTGTGTCTCCAAATGGTGAGTAGACCTTCTTAAAGCCTTTCTACAGCTATTTCCGGTTGCAACTCAGGCACTCATATTCACCCATTCCAGCCTGGTGTTCCCACACTGGTTCCTGTGGTTGGACAATACATCTGAACGGTCGAGGTGAGGTGAGCAAGATGAACAACAGTGTTTCCATGTCAAGCACAGTGGCCGTATTGTCTTAAAATATAATAAAAATGAAATGATGGAACTGCATGAGGTCAGTTTGGCCTCTTTTCGCTGCGTACTTAAATAGAGAGAAACAGCAGGCCAGTGTTGGATCAACAGTGCCGTTCAGACCATGAAGAGTAGATGGCTAATTGAATGCGCTTCACTCCCGATGAATACAGTTAGCTTGGGTTTAAAACGTGACATTCCAGTGGCCCATTGATCTGGAGCATACATTATTTTGTACCTCTGCGCTGGCCATTTTGCTTCACGGGGTTATCAATAGACAAGACAATTAGCCCCAGCGGTTACATAACGCTGCTGTGTGTGCCAGCTCTGTCTCCATGGATAAGTGTAGCAGAGAAGGAGGAGGGTAAAGGATTAGAAAAGACACAGAGATTATACATAATCTCCTCCCAAATTCTTCTTCATGTTAATTACGGAAGGATAGATATTTCACCAGAGTAAATGTTTCGTTTTCATCGGTGTGGAGGTTGACAGTTTAGTTCTGCCGTTGCCATGGAGAACAGAAACACGGATTGCATTTTTCCTAAATGCTTGTGAGAAGGTTGCAGATTACATGTTGAGCGTGTTTTATATTCTTCTGTCGGTTGAAGCATGCGTTTCCTCCTCTTCCCTTCTCAGGCGAGCAACACCAACAACTGGTATAAAGTCGCAGTTGGACCCCTCTGGAATAGAAGTCAAGAGCAGAGTGGGGTGAAATTACCAGCAAATGATGATTTTGAACATGTTTCATTTTTTGTATATTTCACAATTTTTTTTAGTAATGGCCAATTACAGTACTCCAAGATGGTAATTTACCAAAATGACATCTACTTGAGTAGAATTATCCTACCACTCACCACCTCCATTGTTGGAGTATATTCAGCTCCTCTCTCTGAAAAGACCTCTTGTCACCTTTCTACCCTATCCTTGAGAATCACCCAACCGGCAAATCAAACTGCCCACAAGTCCGTCCTAAAGGGGGGTCGAGACTACTCTGGTTTTAAATGTTGGAGCTTGCGCGTGGCAGTGTTTGATTGGTTAGGGGGTATAGCCATGACGATTGGAGACCACAGCTGTTGTTGTGATGTAGGACGTCTCCCAAACTGAATAAAATACTGTCTAATCAGGGCGTGATACGGCAGGAAGATGTCAAGTTTATGTTTGAACTCCAATGTAAAAATGGTGCTTTGCTGTGGTGCGTCCAAAAGATGTGTAATGGCAAACATGGAGGTCTCTTTCATTGATTGAGCTTCCCACAATCCTGTGCACGCGCTTCTAACATGCCACAGTCTTGACTGAATATTAACTAAATGTTTATTTAATGAATTTGACGATTAGAAATAACAAATTCTAATCGTATTACCAAATTTTGACCTCAACCAACAAAATCTGGTAGTACACATTGTTTAATTGGAAGCTCTTCTCAAACCAGACTGGATCCAACTGATATACACACCACTTCCTGGCCATGGCCATGGCTGCTGCCAGCACACCCTCACCATAACCACATCCAGTAGCCTTGGCAGTTAGAAGGGATGGCTGGAAGACCCACGGTATACAAAACTAGCAGGAGGCCATTGGATCGAAATGTGAATACCCAACTGAGCTAGTGTGGTAATTACCGAAAGCAATTGTTCAAGCAGTTGGTTTATGATCAAAAACATAATCAACCTAATTTAGATTATGGTTTTCCTGTTGCGTTTTTTGTTATTTATTCAAGGCCAATCATCATAGACCTTTCTGGCCCCCCTATTGATTTCTATTTATGGTTGTTAATTGTTCTCGAGACAGGGTTTTAAACGTCTGTAATGGCCGTCACGGACGTGATTGAAATCAATATGATTTTAATGAGGATTGATGAGAATCCTGCCATGAAAACTATAAGCTATTCTCTCACTCTGAACAACAGAAGAAAGACTCAATAAAATACAAAAAATAAAAAAAAGAGAAAGAGAAAGAGAAAGAGAAAGAGAAAGAGAAAGAGAGGGAGAGAGAAAGAGAAAGAGAGAGAGAGAGAGATGAGACAAGGTAAGAGAAGAGGAAGGATGTGTGATGGGAAGAAGAGAGAGACATACTAAGGTGAAGATGGAGAGTAAGGAGAGAAACAAAGTATACAAATTAGTACAAAATTGAATCAGTGGGGTAGTGACTGAGGAAAAGAAAGCTAGAGTAGGAAGAGAGAAAATGAGCTGGAAAGGGATTGATTAATGGAGAGGAAAGAGAGACACAATACTAGATGTTTGAAAGGATGGTAGAGCTTTGTCCTGAGTAGAGGAAGAAGGCAAGGTTGAAGTGTGACAGGAGCACACCTGGCTGACATTCAATAGGAAGTCCTTGTGAAAAAGGCTACAGCCAAGAGGAAGATCGTTAACATGTTAGCTAGCATTAACTCACATAACACCTGCCGTTGGGGGGCATAGTTAGTGTACTAACTAGTTGTTCGCTGTAAAATATTAGGATTTACACTCCGTAGTCTAACAATTTGCAGATATTAAATTTGATAATGAAATCTCCTCCTCAAAGTGATGGACAACATAAATCTGTAATTTACTTATATTTATGTTAATGGCACTACGTGTGTGACGATGCGGCGATCGGGACGTTAATCGCGCTGTCACCCAATCAAGGGTTATGTGTGATCGGCATGAAAGCCGTCTATCTGTTATATAGGTGTGCATCGGTATCTCGCGTGTGCATTGGTATAAAAATATATATATTATATATATATATATTATACGTAAAGTTTGATTTGTATTTCACCAGTTTCAGAAGTATCTGAAACGTCCGTACCCAGAAGTCGATGTGATCGCATGGTTAAGTAACTACAAAGAAACATAGATTGCAGGATGCTTGTTTATTGATTTTAAGGCGCCACACAATTCATAACTAAGTCAACATTACATTCGGTATCCTGTGTATTCCAGCATTTTCCTGTATGCTATATGAGGAAGTATACTTACCAATGTGCTCGTCTTAAAGGGGTACGCACCCACGGGTGAGGATTTATAAAGGCGTCAGGCGTGCCACGTGACGGACTAAACCATTTGGTTAGGGGTTTTTCACCCATAATATTTATTTATCCTGCATGTCAAGCATTTAGGGTGATTAGGCTACCTGTATGGTGGACCTAAGGCTCTGTCTGAGCAGAGGGACCGTTTTGAGGTCAAGGGAGTGATTTATGTTATACTGTTTTGTGTTGTTTGTTGATTAATAAATGATCTATAGGTACTTCAAGTTTGGTTCTTAGAAGCATTTATTGGCCTGGCCCAGTCGCATTACGACAACGTGTAAGAATCAGAAATTCCTAGGGCTGGCCCGAATACGTAATTTCAGGCTTCACCGAATATTCAAATATAAGTTTGGAAACCATACGAATATCCGAATATTCGGTGAAGAAAAAAAGAGAGACAAAAAAAATCCATTCATACTGCGTCTTGTGTCTATCTTTCTCGAGGAAAGATAGACACAATACTAGATGTTTGAAAGGATAGGAAAGCTTTGTCCTGAGTAGAGGAAGAAGGCAAGGTTGTAGTGTGACAGGACCACATCTGGCCGACATTCAATACGATACAAATTAAAAAGTTCTGAAAGAAGAGACGTTTCGGCAATTATCTGTGCTCAGAAGTCACATCCTTCCTTTTTCTTGGCAAAACAATTGCCACAATTGCCAATTTAAAGCTATTTATGCGTGTAGAAATCCTACAAGCTATCCCTTTAAGGAGTTATCAAGATGTGTGTCTGAGAGGGTGTGTTCAAGGCACGGTGTGTGTGGATGTGTGGAGCTCCATCTGGGCAGCAGGTAGTGTTGATGGCTGCATCAGAGAGAGGGTTAAGCTCTCGGATACTTGCATAATGCCATGCAGTTTGGCACATTTCAAAGCATTCTTACATCTTAGAATGCTATTCTGACTAGTAGAGTTGTCAAGTCATTAAGTTGCATACAAAACGGTATGTTCTGTTGTGGTATTATAGTATTGTCTTTTAATAAATGTGTGTTGTTCAGATGAGCATGGTACACTGTGTGTATTGTAACACTCAACAATACTATTAACAATGACTTTACAACAGTTTTGTTGTTGTCAAGATTCTTTTCCTGGACATTGTGGTTCAGTTTGGCCAACCATAATCACACCATTTTTTGCAGTCTTCTCCCTGATTTGTAATAACTTTTAGCAATCCAAAGTACTCAAAATGCTTTTCCTGGTCCAACCGATTAGTACAGCCAAAAACACGGCAATAATTGACGAATTTAAGCAACAATAATCAGGAGTTTGGCTGCATTGTTTACGTTCAGTATCTCCGAAATGGCTGACTTCCGATCCACAATCTACGGGTTATTGAGATTAGGGTTATTTGCCGATACAAATTTGATGGATGCGATATGACCTCCATTTTAGAGAGGTTCTTCTAGCACTGTGGCTGCAGAACATGACGAGCAGCTGGCCGCCTCCCAAATCACGTTGATGTTTTGTTTTTTAAATAGGCGTCATTTGAATAAAGCATTCAACTATTTTGCATCTAAGATACATATTTCACACCTCAAAAGTGATCAGATGAATTGGACAGCAGGGCTAAACAAGTTAATGTAGCTGGTACATGAGGAGTAGGTGGCAGCTGGCATGGACAGCATTGCTCTCATGAATGCTCATGAGGAAATTACCAAATCTGATAAAAAATAGCCATTTTCGCTTAAATGGTTCAAGGTCTTCTTGTCCACCCTCAGAAAATGACCAGGACGGCACAATTCACTTCTACACTGCCGGTGCCAGGGCCGACCCACTGCAGACCCACTGCGGGCCCACTGCGGACCCACTGCAGACCCACTGCGGGCCCACTGCTGACCCACTGCAGACCCACTGCAGACCCACTGCTGACCCACTGCAGACCCACTGCGGACCCACTGCGGGCCCACTGCTGACCCACTGCAGACCCACTGCAGACCCACTGCGGGCCCACTGCGGACCCACTGCGGGCCCACTGCTGACCCACTGCAGACCCACTGCAGACCCACTGCAGAACCACTGCAGACCCACTGCGGGCCCACTGCTGACCCACTGTGGGCCCACTGCTGACCTGAACACCAGGGGTGCAACTGAGTGTATACGCTTAATTGCAGCCCTGGGTTCAGTCTCAGTCTATCAATTTCCTTCTATTGCTTCAAGTCAATTGAATGGGTGGAGTCTATTTTCCTGGCTTTTGCAAAACATTATAAGACATTAAAAAGCTCACGTCAACCACCCTGGTATATGTCCAGCCCTAGGTAGCAGTAGAAGATGTAGTCGCACTGGAGGAGTGCTTGGCAGGGGGTGGAGACTGGTGTTGTAGCTGGGCATTGGTCCATGTTACCTGGTCCATATGCTGCTGCTGCCAGCCCCCCCACCCCCATACCCAGCTGTGAAGAGGAACTGAACATGGTGGTGGGCCGGTGTCTGTGTGTGTGCACGTGGGCGTAGCTTAATATGTCTTAATGTGTGTGTGTGTGTGTGCACGTGGGCGTATCTTAATGTCTTAATGTGTGTGTGTGTGTGTGTGTATGTGTGTGTGTGTGTGTGTGTGTGTGTGTGTGTATGTGTGTGTGTGTGTGTGTGTGTGTGTGTGTGTGTGTGTGCGTGTGTGCATGCATTTGTGTGCGTGCATGTGTGCATGTAGGTGGTGAAGTAGAAGGTGTTCAATACATTCCTGCTAAACCAAGCAGCAATCAAACAGACCCTGGCTGTCTGATTCTGTTTCCAACACAAAGACAACTGCACTCTTACACACACAGACACACATACACACACTCATGAAAGACTCTAAAACACACAGACCCTGACACACACAAACATACTCAGAGGGAACGTTAAAATGTGATAAAATGTGATCAATTCCTCCAAATTACCTTAAAGAAGCAGACATGCACACACAGAGAAAACATCACACACAGTCGATTTACACACACACACACACACACACACACACACACACACACACACACACACACACACACTGTGCTGGCCAGAAGGCCAGTGTGTCCTTCAGACTCCAGCATGTCCTGTCAGACATCCACAGATGTTTCACCTCCAACACACGCACACACGCACATACACACACACTGCCAGTAGAGTATAGTCATGAGACGTACACACACCCACAAACAGACTCACACTCACACACACACAGAAACACACACAGACACACAGACACACACACTCCAGTACAATACAGTCATGACGAAACACACACAACACAAACACCATGGACTACGACACAACATGTGTGCTACAACACAATACAATGTGAAATAATAGACTGTGACAGAACATAGTACAACAAAACTCACAGATCGAGAAATGTTAAAAGAGATCAACCCAATACAAGCAACAGCATACAACACAACACAATGACAAGGAAGAAACATGCGACAAATGGCAACACCACAGCAAGAGCCCAACTGAAAAATGCCTATAGTGGTCCACAGCTATAGCTGTTTGGTGGCTCACCGCCTTTGCAAGGGCACTAACCACACAGGCTGGCAATACACCCTGTAGTGAAACATGTGACCCCCACCTGAGATCCTATCCTGCTATTTAAGTCCCTCTATCTTTTAAACCGCTTTCCTCTTTGTCTTCACTGTCCTGTGTGTAATGGTTCTAAATCCCTTTAAAATACATATTAAAGAATGAATGAGAGGATAATCTGTGGCGGGTTAATAGTATGAAAAATGAATTTCATTACACACTGAAAAGGTAATGGTAGGATATCTGAACAGTGTCACCTTTTAATGAAAATTCAAATTGCCCATTTGAATGGATCTATATTACTTATATATATATATTACTTATTACGAGATAATATTACTGTTAACACTGACTTTCTAAAAAAAACTCAGGATTGAATAGAATAGTTCACAGCATGGCCAAATTGTAACTTATAACCATACTGTACAATTGGTAAAAGCATTCTCTACTTATCACAGATTTTAAGATGTATTCTCAAAAGTTCAAACTGCCTGTAACTGTCATGTCCCACAGACCCAGGCTTCTCGCACGCCACATTTAGTTTTAATGAACGTGATGAATGAATGAAGCGTTGGTGCAGACCGCCAGTGCTTAGCTTGTACGAGACAAACAAGGCTTTTTCCTCCATCTCTGGGAATCGGTTAAGCACCGCAGAAGTTTGTAACTCTACCCCCTGCACATGGGCAGTTAATCAACTCACTGAGATTAAGGCCGTTTAAGCGTGACCTTTTAGAAATGTCTTTTTAAAATGTACTGAAAAGGCGAATCATGGTTAGTGAAATGTCAAGCACATTTTGTATAAACAGGTGAAGCTGTTGAAAACACCTCAAGGATTTCTAACTGTCACCCTTTGCTGCTGTTGCTATTGCCTCAACCTACATTGCTTTAGTTTCATTTCACCTTAATGCATCCTGGGTAGGCCCACGGAGGCTCTTTAACAGTAGCGCCATTATAGCACGCTTAGCATGGTAGTTTGTGAAGCAGCCTAACTTGCTAGCAACCCTAACACGATGAACACTGTAAGTGTAAGTACCCTATTATGTACTGTATTTGGATGTAGGAGGATACCAGAGCACCTATCTAAACATGGGAACAAAACATGATAACTCCACACAGAAAGACCACCCCCCCCCCATGTTTTGAACCCAGGACCTTCTGTTCCTGTTGTGATTACCATTAGCGCTACCAACAGAGTCACTGTGCCACCACCATAGTCCCTCAGGAATAATTTTGTAGAAGCATGCATGTGTAAAATGACTCTGAATGTATCTGTTATCAAGTTCATCCACTTGAATCATTGGGAGTAGAACACAAGCTACAGGCTTGAGGCACCTGCTGTCGACTCACAGATCCATGTTTTCACCTTCATTATAAAGAAAACACTGACTTAAAGTCGGGGCAATGACCGTCTTTTCCACTACCATCACAAGAGATACACTCTATAGTCAGTCACCCACGGTATGAATTATCAGGCTGAAATGCTAATGCGGTTTTCTTTGATTATGTGTGTGTATGTGTGTGTGTATGTGTGTGTGTGTGTGTGTGTGTGTGTCTGTGTGCGTGTGTTGCAGTGGGTGACAGCGTGCTAATGCAAGCAAGATAAGCACGCCGGTGGTCTGTTACGTAACTCCAGCACAACAGACCTTCTACTGGTCACATCACTGAATGGACACGGCGCTGGCACCCAGAGCTCTGTCACTTCAGATCAGCACAGAGGAAGAGGAGAGTGGGCGGCGGGCAGCCACCACTGCCAGCTCTCCTGGTCCCCCTACAGGCAGAGCGGTGGTACAGCATTTGTTCTACCACCTTTGTTGTTTTAGGGATAGGATAGGGGTGAAGTAAGGGTTGATACTGAATGCCCAACTTTTCTAAATGATGAATATTTAATAACAGCCCCTTAGATGCTGAATTTCTGACTCCAGCCATCTCATTTAACTTTCTCACAAGCAGATTAAATATGAAAACCCCACTAGGGCACTTAACACCTTGCTATCAATCACCACCTTTCATGAATACGACTTCAAATACATGCAGTTTATGTTAAACTACATGTATGTATGTACATTTGTGTGTTTGCCATTTGTACCCTAAACCTCTCATCATCCGAACCAAAACCATCAGAAAAACTACAATTCCCTTAAGCTCCACTGCTTATACCAGTGGTTCCCAACCTTGGGGTTGGTTCCCCTCATATGCATATGGGGTCGCAGGAGAACGCTGACACAATAGATGATAGATATTTGATAGCAAATAAATAAATGTATCATTTATTTTTAAGTCCTCATAGACGTCCTGTATATTTTAACTAACTTCCTTATGATTCATAGCCATGAGCAAACTTACTAATAATCTGTGAGTGTGCAGTAGAGTGATTTGATTCCGTTCAACAGGACATTGAAATTACCGGCAGATGTTAATTGGGTAAAAACCCAATCAACAAATTGTGTTGAAGCAGATGTATTGTGCAATTCATCATTAACGATGGCTATTTGCTACAATGCACCACATCTGTATTCTGTGAATGATTCGTTAAGATCTCCTTGCACTCCGGGCAAAATGCATATTATCAGAAACATTTGCACACAATTACATATATATGACCCTCTTTTCCCCCTGTTCTCAACATCGCCACGTGTCAGTTAGACAAGGACATCGCAATCCAAACGACACAATCAAACAGATAGACACTTCAGAGTCCTCAAACCCCCACACCGGGGTCTCCACTATGTAGCTATAGACACTCAGAGTGCTAGTTCAGTAGATGGAGAGCATCCCTGCCCGTCTACGGAGACCCATTATATACACAGGGACAAGAAGGAAGAGGGCAGGCCAGGCCAGTGCTGCTCCCCACGGAGGAGCTCCCTACGCTGGATCTACTGTGTGACGGCCCTCCCTCTCTTTTGAGGGAGAAGTAGAGGGGAAAGAGAGAGAGACAGAGAGAGAGAGAGAGAGAGAGAGAGAGAGAGAGAGAAAGAGAGAGAGAGAAAGACAGCCAGCAGGGGAGTGAGTGAGAGAGAGGCGCAGTAAAGAGAGAGAGAGAGTCAGGAAATAATAAGGGAACAGAGAGAGATAGGAGTAAAGCAGGGAAAACTGAGAGAAACAGAGAAGCAGGGACTTGAGAGAGAGAGAGAGTTAGAAAGAGAGAGTTATGAGAAAGGATGGAGCAGTGCAGAGTGGAGGAGGGGGACAGCTGGTCTGTGGGAGAGCCAGGCACTCCCGCCGGTCGCCCCAGAGAGATAGATGGAAAAGAGAGAGAGGAAGGAAGATGAGACAGAGAGAGGGAGAGGTATGGGGAAGGGGAGAGGGGGGAATAAAAGGAGACAGGGAGATGGAGGAAAGAAGAGGGGATAGACAGACAGACAGACAGACAGACAGACAGACAGATAGATAGATAGATAGAGAGGCGGAGGGAAGATCAGGGACGAAGCATGAGAAACAACAGATATATATCAGAGCAAGTGACAGAGAGGAACAGAGAGAAAGAGATAAGAAGCAGTGAATGAGAGAAAGAGAGGGTTATGGCCAGGAAAGAGATAGAAGAGGAAATAAGAAAAAAGACCATGAGGGAGGTGTTGAGATACAAAAAAGAGGGAAAATGAGGAGAGGGAGCAAGAGGGAGAGAGAAAAAGGGAGAGAGAAAGAAAGAGAGAGAGGGCAAGAGAGAGAGAGAGAGCGATGAGGGGACAGATTGTGAACGAGAAAGAGGGACAGATTAAATTAGGATGTCCTACATAGACTTTCCATAATCACTCGCAAAGAACACTGGATCTTTATGGATATTACATTCTTATGAACTAACCTTAATCGAGAATTACGTTAACGCTTTCTAATAGTAACATCACCGACTAGTATCTAATAGTCATATCTAATATCTAATAGTAATTGGCTTTATACACCTTTGTGTTCCACCAGAGGCCATTACTACTACATTACAACTTTTGTATGATGATGATAATTTTGGCAACAATATTCGCATCTTGGCCTTTACAAATCCCAAAATTACCAACTAGCATTAGCGACAAACATAAGCACTGACTAGCAGAGACAATGAGGAATCTTAGGTTACTTAAGTAACTATTGACATTACATACCAAATTGAACACTTTAAAGAAAATCTCACACACATTCTAAAAAAAACAAAATCCCAACACACATCTAACCTATTTACTGTAAATTACCATTGAGTCCCTTAGCAGAAACTCCCATCCAAAGCATGGTCTCATGGTGAATTCAGATACCACTCATTCAGGGGCAGGTAGAGGTGAGACATTTGGGATGGGATCCAGTACCTTTTTCCCGCCAACATACCTGGCCTCTCCTATAAATGTTCCCCAGCTGATCTCTGGCAACTATTGTCAGCATACAGCTGGGAAACACAATGCAGTATCCCACATGCCACGATATGGTACACCATCTGTATTATTCTGCCGACGTTACATAGCGTCTAGAATTAGCATTTATTCCCCCATTAACCCCGGCTAGCTTTATGTTGTTCTTGTACTACGTCTTCGCTAGCGGTATCTGTCACCTCCGTTTACCCCAACCATGTGTGGTTCTTGGTGATGTACTGTGCTTTCTTCCTTATAAAGGAAGATGTTTAATAATAATATAATACATTTAAATGTATTCATTCCGTCATTTATTTATTTATTTATTTTTAAAGTGACTATCAGGTGAGGTTGCGGGGATAAAAAACAAAGCAAAAACAAGATGTAGAAATGTGAATAAATGCAAAGAAATATAACAAGCAGGGTCGGGGTGAGGGGTGAGGAGCAGGTGGGACTTGTATATGAAGGAGGGAGGTGACTGTGGGGATGGAGGGAAGGAGGAAGGAACTAGACTAGAGTAAGGAAACGGAGCAGGAAGAGGACATGGCCGATGAAGAGGGATGAGAGTGGACGGGAGTCGATGAGAGTGACGGATAGAGGGATACGAGGGCTGGAGACTCTGATGAAAGGCTAGGCTGTACACTAAGATAGAAGATTTCAGAGGCTAGAGAGGGGTGTCTAGGTTCAGCTAAGATGGCCCTTCATCACATTTTCTTATGTTGTTTAGACGTGCGAATGCTTTTTTTTAAGGATCCTGAAATGAATGACAATGAATGTGATGGACACGCATTAGAGAATTTAGAGAAAAGGAGAGAGAGAGAAAGAGAGAGAAACAGCGTGAGGAAAGACAGACAGAGGGCGCGAGAGAGAGCGTAGAGCACGCTCCCTTCGTGAGGTGAGTGACAGCCATGAATATTTAACGCCTCTCATCCGGAGCGGACCACTATCAGTTCATCTGCCCGCTGCTCCAATACCAGTCAAAGTTCAAAGCTATACACTCTTCTTGGCTCAATTAAACAGGGATAGGCGTTTGATTAATTTACCTTAGCTTAGCGCCCCTTTATGAGCGCAGTAGAGCACTCGGTCCTCTGAGCGATCAGAGGATATTGGCAGCCTTGGTGCGTTCAGGCTGAACTCCTATCAGCATGCTTCTTATGTTAGAATGCAGTGATAAAGACAAGGCTGATCTCTGGCATTGGTCCTTCACTGCATGGTTACCTCTATCTAGGCCCACTGGATGAACACAATAGGAAGATGCTGTCGGGTGGAAAGCTAGGAAACAGTACCACCTCCTGGCCTGGGAAGTCAGATGAGATGTCAAAGACAGCAACAGGTACAGCCAGATATACACACATTATCCTTCGGCCAGCTCTCTGTTTCTGATTCTTACTAGCTGCGTAAGATGTAAATGTGAATATACTCTGAGTGCAGAGTACATTTACATTTTGGTATCTTAATATTGATAAAATGCTTGATTTATGAGTCACTTTGGATAATAGTGTCTTGACTACATATCATTACATGAATGCAATGTAAATGTAACCAAAGATCTTTTTCAGGAATTGTTAGGAATTGTAAGGAAAGGAAGGAATTACGTATTGTTTATAATTCTGTTACAGGAAATATGGAACATTTTAAACAAGTAACCCTGAAGAGACACAGATCCAGACACAAACATAACAACGAACACCTGCCACACACCAACAAAATAATATTCATCTGTTGGACCACCACATGCCTCAGTGACACACTGACACACTATACAAAAGGTGGAACAACCCTCAACGGGACTGTTCAAATGAGGGTTCAATGACTCAAAATACTCTCTACCCTGACATAGTGCCCTTGTGCAAAGCGTTCAAGCTGTGTGGAAAACGGTGGCAGAAATAGCAGACACAGCCATGACCCATTAAAAATCATCTCCCTAATGTCGCTGAAGGTTATAAACAAATAAGAGAACAAATTGGTTATCATTTTGATGTGACTATAAGGGGTGGGAACTAAAATGTCCATCATAATGAGAAAGACTAAGAGATCTTAAGGAATGATTCACAGAGTACAGACTCAATACATGCTAATAATTAGACATAATTCATTAGAAAGGTAATTACCAAATCCCCAAACCACTGATGAATTTCATTATTCCCTCACTCAAGAAGGGTCCTCCGCAGCAAAGCCCCCCATTACCAGTTCCCTCAGGGCAAAACCCCCTAACGTCAGGCAAGACTATCCAAGAACTGCCAAAGCTCCTGCCATATGACTGATGTTTTGTTGGCTGGTGTTACCTAAAGACACTCTAGAAACACAGAACTGTGGAACTATAGATGCTATGTGAAGCCAATAACTGCTAGATTAAACTAGTAGCTGCTTTGTGAAGCTAGTAGCTGCTACGTGAAGCCAGTAACTGCTATTTGAAGCTAGAAACTGCTAGATTAAGCTAGTATCTGCTATGTGAAGCTAGTAGATGCTACGTGAAGCCAGAAGCTGCTATGTGAAGCTAGTAACTACTTATTTGAAGCTAGTAACTGCTAGATTAAGCAAGTTTCTGCTATGTGAAGCTAGTAGATGCTACGTGAAGCCAGTAGCTGCTATGTGTAGCTAGTAACTGCCACGTGAACACAGTAGCTGGCACGTGAAGCTAGTAGCTGTCTCTGAACTTCAGTCTCTGAACTTCACAAGCATCTGAGGACCTGTTTTAATAACCACAGCACCATTTGTGAAGAGAAACGGCGTATAGAAAAATAATTAAATTCTACAAAACGTTCTGTTATTTGATACCTTTACCTATCCACCTAGAGCATGCATGGGCAATCATGTTCGATGAAGGGCCATCACATGCTGGGTTTCATTCCAATCCAACACTTCAGCAGTTGATTTGACAGATTAGCTCACTTTCAAAGAAACGGGAGTAGACTAGTGCCGCTAGCTCGCAAAGATTTCTATCAAGCACAAATCAACTGAATGGAAATGGAAATGGCATCTGTAAAAGTTTTCACAACACAAATACTACATAAAGTAAAAATGTATGAAAAGGTCATTCTGCTTGTTCACTGTGTGCACCATATTGATGTGAGGTCAGGTGTGTTTATGTTGGTGGACTTGGGCTAGGTGGACCTTGCTTGAGTTTCCGACTTGGAATTCCGACTTGAATGAACGTTCCATTGCACTTTTCCGTATGAAAGGTTGTTTTTTCCGAGTTCCGAGAACAAACATAAGCCTTTCCCCGACCAAGTGTTTCTGGTTCTCCCTAATTACCCCAGTGTTTCCCATGTCTCATTACACTTTGTGTATTTGCAGTTTTGTTGGCCCTGTCTGCTGTATTATATTGTCTGTCTGCTTGTTAGTTAAGATAGCTCTATTCAGTCACTGTTGACACTTTTTTTTGTATCTGCATTTTTGCCAAGCAAAGTCTTCTCACCTGTCTCTTGAGTGTCAGCCTTTGGGTCTAAGCTCCAAATTGTTACAGTAACTGCCAAAGTAACAGTGTCTGTCTACCAATTTAACTTCGCATAACTGATTTGGAGAAATGTACATTGGCAATTTTATGTTCACATAGTCATCAATGGAGACTTGGCTGGGTATTAAATCCCTCTACAAGTCACTTTCACATACAGACTGCCATTTTTAACAGCAGTCCGTACTGAAATCAACAGCATATCAACAGTTACTGCAAGCGTGGTCAAACCATTGTAAAAAAACGACAATGAAAATGTGTATTATTTTTGACCAACAGATCGTCTCTCACATTTTACCTCTCATGGTTAATTGATTTAAACGTTCAGCACTATGAAATTACTCCTAACCCACCGGTCCTTATGTGTTTGTTTCTGTGTGTGTGTGTGTTGTGTGTGTGTGTCTCTCACATCTCTCTCTATCTGTCACACACACACTAGGACATGCAAATCCTGGTGTATGATTATTATAATTCCACCACCAAGAGTGGAACCCATGCTTGTATCCATGTATTCCACAGCTCACTAGCAGGCAAGACTTGTGTGTGTTTTTGTGTGTGTGTGTGTGTGTGTGTGTGTGTGTGTGTGTGTGTGTGTGTGTATAGGTGTGTGTGCACACATGTTGGTAGTATGCTTAAAACGGTACCTCCTCCTGGTCCAACATGTAGAGCTGATTTCCGGAGATCACGCAGAGACGTGGGTTCCAGGGGTCGTGCGTGGGGCGATCGTAGACCGGGTGGTCGTGCGAGGGGCGTTCGAAGGCAGGACGGGCGTGCGAGGGGCGATCGTAGATGGGACGCTCGTGCGCAGGTGCGTCGTAGGAGGGAGCGTGGAACGGCGGGAGGTGGGAGCGATGATGGCGGTGGTGATGATAAGAGGGGGGGGCAGCACACCTCG